>JAPQLA010222446.1:0-15994 GCA_029822935.1 Naso vlamingii
TGGGACGACTCCTCAGTCCATGAGTTTCATGTCTCAGACCGGATCATGTAAATCCAACTGCAGAAATATCCGGGGGATGGGAGCGTCGCGGTAACCGTAGTAACTCACACACACGCACACACATACACCTGTCTGTGTGGTCACGTCTGGAGAGAAGCAGCAGACTATGCTACCGCTGCTTCTCTGTTTTCCCAAACTAAGGAGTGGCCCGAGGTTCAAATGTCACAGCGTTAATCGCGCGTTAAAAAAACAGTGCCATTAAAAGCACTTTGCGTTAACGCGTTAATAACGAGTTAACTTTGAGAGCCTTACTAATGACTTCGTTTCCCTTCTTTCGCTGCAGTAAGTACACCTGCAGTACCCCCTCTGGCAGTGGGAGTAAATACGACTACACGATTGACACACACATTTATCTGTATGTAATAGCTATGCAATAGTTGATATAGTGAAGCGAAAGACTATACGCACAGGGTGTTTTATTTTGAAGACTGACCAGATCCTCTGCCTTTCCTGTGTCTTATGTCTTATGTGACTTGTGCTGCTCTGTGCAGTTTGACACTTTCTTTCTGAACCTTTCTTGTTACGGCTTCAGCTTATGATTGCTGCTGTGAAATGATGGATAAATTGTTTCTAGCATCACAAAAGCCCTGCAAAATGATTTATTTCACTATCAAAGTCTAATCCATTTACTTAGGAGAGTCTATAATAGACTCATAATTATATAATTTTATCCACATATAGACTGGAAGAGAGCTAACAGGGATTTAATCTGAGGATGGTAAAGTCACAACCCACCCCTTCTCTGCATCTGATTGGCTTGCCTGATATTTGTAGCCTTACCCTAAACAAAAAACCACGAAGGCATCTGGTAGCAGCCAATCAGAGGCAGAGTAGCACGGGTCATGACTTTGTTATCCTAAACAGAAAAAGCGTCTACTTTGTCTATTTTGTTTTTCTTGGGAAAAACTTGTTTGCAACAGTGAGTGTAAATTGTTGGTCCGTTAAGGTCAAGTGGCCGTGCCTTTACAATTACAGGGGAAACACTGTTCTAGTCTGCCCTAAGCCCTGAGCCCTGAACCCTTACTGACATGACTGATGTCAGCTGGCAAGTGATTGAGTGCTTGAGGATGTAAGGGCAGGAAAATGTAAATAGAAATTGGACTGCACTTAGTGACTTACTACATTACTCTTGACGGTATGTGTACAATTGTGGGTGCGAAGCTTTTTATTTTATGTTCGTTTCAAAAGGCACTTGAGGGACCAACTGCTTGAGCTGAACATCTTGCAGACTCCTGATTAAGAAACTAAATGAGGGGTTTTAGTTCATTTATTAATTTGCCGCAAAAGAAGAAATAAAAGTAGAAACAAACAATAAACATGACATTGAAATGCAACAAGGCTTATCATAGAACATCCCCTTTAGGATTCACAATTTATCCTAATACTAGGATAAAAGGAAAAAAAAAAGGAAGAACATAAGTTACTGGTGATGGTAACATTAACAATAACTCTAAACAAACATACAGAAATAAAAACCAACACACATAGCAGATAAACACACGTGCTTAGCTATGATACAGGCGTTATTTTTGTTGTGTGTATAATTAAGTATGATGGATCAGTGCTCCAAAGTGACGGACCTCTGTATTTTATGGCATATTGTCAAATTGTTGTACAATAATGGGGAAGTTAATGTCCCTTACACAACAGGTAATAGCAAATATTGAATTTGTTTTTGTAAAAACAGCACCATTAGTTAGTTGCTCCTTCCATGTTTGTTTGAGGTTTTTTTTTAATGTTTCAGAGGGCTTTCCCCTGTATCCCCATATTTAACATCACAACGCTATGAACTGTGGGTAAACAACAAAGTCCCCTGACAGAGTGTATTTTTTAGGGAATCAGTTGGCTAAGCTTAGCCACATTATGCTCAGTTTTGTTTTGTTTTTTGTGACTGCAGGGTCTCCATCAAGAAAAATACAGAATTCAGGCGTCGTTGCAATGGATTCTTCATTGATCTGCTTTCCACTGTGTGCTTCAAGGACAATACACCTCCAGGCAGAGATGTCATCTCTCACCTGTTGTCTTACCTGATGGTTGAAACAGGTACAAGAAACATCAAATGGAAAATCCTTGATTCGTCTATTCCTCTTTTTTTTTTTTCAAATAAACTTGAATCTGTTTGACACCGAAGAAGATCACAATCAGACATATACATTCCTGTCATAGGGGCCTGAAATAAACTTTTTATGTTGTCCTTTTTTTTTGTTCATATGCTAAATACAATCTTCTTGTTTCATTAAATGAAGATTATGATTAAACTTTTTTGCTATTAATATTTATTCTAAATCATCTTTTAAACCAGGAAATCAACAGATTTACACCAAAGATTTGTCTCCTTTTGACGAGTCGCCAGATAAAAACCCTGTCGTACGATCTGTGATCCTCAAGTTCCTGCTAAAGTTCAGGTAGGTAAACTAAATGTGACTGTAATGTTAAAGTCTGAATGAAATGATGAGCTGTTAGCAGCAGTACAAAGGCGTTTGACAGCATTGCTGATTTAATTATGTACAAGGTTTTGAAAAAGAAAGTGTGTGCATAGATTCCAGCTCCTCTATTTCATCTTGCGAGCTCTTGTGCATTGTACTAGGTGTAAGACCAATTTAACTGTGTTTCAGCTTTGAAGAAGTCAAGGAATATTTGCAGCAGCATTTGTCATCTGTTGAACACGGTGGATTTGTGGATGAGGAGAACAAAGCAGAGCTTTATGCCCTTTACATCAACTGCCTTGAGGTAAAACATCTTTTAAACAAATATAAAATTACTGTTCCAAATAATTCAAAATGCCTCACAGAGAAAATGAATCATGGAAACTTTAAATTTTTTTTTTATTATATATGAAGCAGCAATCAAAACTTTGTAGCTGTATGGGTCTTTATGTGAGCCCGCTGAAAGCAATTATTTCTTCAGCGGGACATAACACATCCCATTTTTTACTATTTGGTCTTAGAACTTTTTCACTGGTAGCTTGAATGTCATTTGTCTGATAATAAAATAAATGAAGAGGACATATGTCAAAGAGCCAATGTGATTTCTGTCATTTGGGCATTTTAAGCTTCTGCTGTACTCAGTGTAAACCAGTGGTATCAGCCAAGGAGCAGGGGCCTTTTGTGTGAGGTCTTTTGTGTGATTATGTGTAACGTCTAGTTATTGCAGGGCTGCAGGTCTTGTTTTATTTGCTCTCATTATTTAAAAGAATAATATTCAGAAATTTCCCCAAAACACAGTGGGTCTCATTCGTGAACCATGAGCAGATCTAATTTGTGTGTAAACTTTTCACAGACAGACATTTACATGTGTTTCAGTATTCATAAATATTTAAGTAGGTGTAGGCAGGGATTTATGTTAATTCCTGACTGGCGGGAGCACACTGTCAGTTTGATTGATTGATTACAAATATTATCCATTTTGATCATCTGTTGAACCACTAGAAGTGGTTGTTGGTGTCTCTGTCTGTAGAGACCCTGCCCTCAGCCTGTATTTTGCTGTGTTCAGGATGCTTCTGGAGACAGTAATAGTGCGAGGTCAGGATTCCTTAAACAGGGAAGAAGATAAAGCATGTGCTTCAGCTGAATGCACAGACACAATTTAGCATCATGGGACTTTTTTGCAGGGTTGTGCATGGTTTGCTGGTGTTTATTTGTGTTTTAGAACTTAACCGCACTGAGACAAGTTTTTTTTCTGATTTGTTTGTTTTTCAGTGACGTTGATCCCTCTCTTTATTCACTCTCTGGCTCGCTTAACCACTGCTGCTCTCTCTTTCTCTCTGGAGGAGAATCCAAGTTTTGTTGGTGTATATTCTCAGGAAAATCGTAGACAATTGGACTTCTCGTTTTTCTTTGAAGACGTTTCAACTCTCCCCTAAGAGGCGTCTTCAGTTCTGACTAACTGACAGAGAGCTGCAGGCTATAAACTCTGGTGTGGGGGTGGATCTTTTTAGAGTTATTGATGTCACACATGAGCTCTGAATATCTGAATCATTAGGGCAACCCAAGAGGTGTTTCCCAACAGGTATCCATGAGAGCCATTAGTGCTCTTCTTCTCCTTCTCTCAGGTCATTTCCCAGGACTGGGCCACAAACACTGGGTCTGTTGGTATTGTTGTTGTTGAACAAAATGAGAAAGCTTTCAGTTTGAAATGTAATTGTGAATCAGTGTTTTCTACAGTAAAACAAATCAAGTGAAAACATTGCTCTATTCTCATATATGAGATACCATGTGCAGTCAACATGCTTTAAAAGTGTACATTTCATGCACTGTGCCGGTCAAATGCATCTTTTAAGGAGGAATGTTTTCTTGCATGATATTCAGTGTGTAAGTTACACCATGAATTTATTGGGCTATCTTGAACGCCAATATGACAACCTGAACAGGATTTACTTGTTACACATACATATTGTACAATTAAAAATATTTACTTTACAAAACTCAACAAAACTCATATGTGCTTTTACTGCCTCTTTGGTTTAAGATTGAATTGCACCTCTACTCATCAAACATATTGATCAGGCTTGCCTCTGACTGGACAGATAACCAATCAAATAGGGTGGCACCTGGGATGGCCAATCAGATGGGCCACCCCTGGCCACTCCTTAAACACCCCCCCGAGTAACGCTGCATATTATGCCTTTAAGACCATTGAGCAGGAGCCAACATTGTACAGGTGGTGTGGAAACACAGGCCTATACTTAGTCAGTGTTCGTTTGTTTAATTTTTTTTTCTTTTGATTAAGAATAAAAATCTCCTCACAAAGCTGCATTATATGTAGAAGATCATATGTAGTAGGATTTACTTTAGCTTTGTATTTACATTGTTATCTAGAGATGATAAAAAATAATGTAGACTTTCTTATTCATTGCTCACAATGAATGAAAAAACTTCTTCTTTGTAAGCTGACAAATATTTTCGGAAGGGGGCCAGATTTGGCCCATGGACTGGTATTTGCTAACCACTTCCCTGCAGTGTCTAAATGAGACAGAACAGGTTCTGGAGGAGTGTGGCTGACTCATACCTTATACTGTTGTTTCAGTTTCGGCTCATTGCTGACACAGGTCAGTGGAAGTGACCATTAAATGATGCTCCTTTGACACCTTTTCTTTGTAGGACTCAATGTGGGAAAAAATGCCTCAGGAGGGCATCAAGTCTGAAGAGCTGAAGGAATTTTCCAATGATGAAGCACAATTCTTGCTTTTTTTTCTGGAGAAAGTTCCTATTGCTCCGACAGTGACTATTCAACATCTGCAGCACATTGCACGATTACGTCTGTGTCTTACCATGGCTGCCATGCTCATCAATGACAGTCTGTCTGGTAAGAAATTACTTCTTTACTGCTGACAGTTTGCATAAGTTAGCAATCAAAAATATTAATAGGCTATTTAACTACATTGCATTTGCAGGCAGTGATGTTCCAGATGGAGCAGAAGATTTCCTGAACATGGTGGTTAGGCTCTGCAAGGAGAGTGGCAATGACTGGTATCGTGTTTACCTGATTCGTAAGCTCAGCGAATGGCAGGGTGTTGAGTTTGTCCTTACACTAGTGAAACAACCAGAGTTCAACTGGCTTTTCCCAGCAGAGATCCATCAGCAGGTACATGACCATCCATGAACAAATACATTGAAGTAATGTACATAAACCTGTTAGAAATATTACATGATGCAGGGAATGGGACAAATTGTAGGCACCTCATTATCATTTAAGTGTTCATGTGTAGTGTGTTGGTTTTCATTTACTAAACATAGGAACACACACTTTACCTTTTTTCTAATATTTCCATATTGGAATCACATTTATTCCTGTTATTATTCCTGGACCAGGGAGTCAGCAGTGACATGTCAAATTCATTTCTTATCCATGTATATTTTGATATCTCAGGGATTTTGCTCCTCTAACTCCATTCATGGTGTGTACAGAATGAAGATGGATGCCAGATGGACCAGTTTCTTATTTATGGAGAGGAATACAAGGCAGTGAGGGATGCAGTTGCAAAGGCAGTAGTGAACGGTGATGTTGAGCATATGGAAGAAGTCTGCGAGGTAGTTTAGTTTTTATTATTCCATTTAATATATAATATATACAACTTGCAAACTCATCAGTATGTTTTGCATTTACTTAAAACAGACATCAGTTTCATTGCCGTTTCTAATACTACCACCAAATACTACATGTCCATTCAGAATAATAGCTGCTCACAACTTTTTTCTCGCTGATTTAGAGATGCACTGCACCACCAAAGAATCGGACAATGTTCATCCTCCTGGCAATTTTCCGAGAAGTTACTACTCTGTACAGATCTGCAAATACAGGTCTTCATCCAACCCGAGAGGTAAGAAGAGCAAAAAAAACCACCTGGGGCTTAATTTTTGGTAGTCTGGGCGCAGCACAGCTGTAAGTCTAAATTCTGGGCACAGGAAGTGCATGTAGGTGTGGCAATCTTTTTTGGAAATTTGGCGAACATAAGCACTGGCACATCTGTGACGCTGGAGGCTGGTGAAGTGGTAAAGTCAGAGGAATAGCCAATTATGATTTTAATCATGGCCAATCAGAGCTCCTTTCATTTCCTCTAAGACCACAGTAATGCACCGTATTGTCAAGTTCAGCTGAAGGATCAGACAGGTGCCGGTGTGTATTTTTACTTTCCAACCATGAAATGGCTTAAGCTGCTATGTGTAAATGACGATAGTGTCACACACTGTGGCTTTACAGGGTTGGGTAGAGTACTAAAACAGAAGGTTTTTAAATTGTTACCCCTTTGTAACTGCGATTCAGGCATAATTGTAAGCAACCTGAGTTGTTTGATAAAGTCTAGAGAAGCAACAGTATAGAAAACAAGCGAAAAGTTCATTTGAAGATGGGAAAAATAACCAAAAAAAAAACCTGACTGAGTGCAACTCTTTTAATCCGAAAAAAGAATATTAACTCCTCTCTGGCTAAATACAGTTACTTGCATGTTAGCAACCAGGTTGATACAGCTGGGTTCATGTTGGTCCATGAAAATAGCAACTTGGTGCAGGCGTGGAAAAAAAAAAGCCATTTGCGCTAGTGAAGGACTGTGCCCCTAAGGCATGCTATAGTAGTTCGTTATACCAGGGTTACACTGTGTTACAAGGTGTAGAGCATACACCAATTGCATCCTAAAAGCCTACCTACCATCCTTGCTGTCACTTTGCTTTTTGGCTGGACAGCAGGAACAGGGCCAGCCCTACAAACGTGTTTGTCCATGAGTGAGTAAGTGAGGCAACCAACTTTCCGGATTGGTCAGGCTAGGGATGGGCAACTTTTTCATCCAGAGGGCCACATTGACTTAGAAAAGCGAGTGAGGGGCCATACACTCTACAACTAAGTTGAAAGATGAAATACATGGTACTGAATTAAGTTGAAAGTAGCCTACATAAATTTGGTAGACGTTACAGGTTGATTTCCAATAGGCTGTTTTTCAGCCCAGACGGCAAGAGGCCTTTTTTTAAAAAAAACCAAGAATTTGCTGTTCGAAAATGCTGCATCACTGCATATGTCTCTGTTAAAACATTACTTGCTTCAACACTTGTATTATGTTATAAATATAAACTCAAGGCAGGTTGTTTCACAATAATCAGGTAACATAGCTGCATCAGTACATAAGGAAAATATTAATATTCACGGACACTTGTGAACAATCACTTCTTTATTAATTCCTTATCTGTGTGAGACCATTCTACCTCTGTAGTTAACTCTCAAACTTTAATATTATTGCAGCACAGATCTGAATCACTGCATGAAGAAAATATCATATACTATTTATGAATAGGCACATTCTCATGTACAAGAATACACTCATGCATTTTCTGTTCTGTTTTACTTGTGTAACTTGTGTCCAATGACACTTAATTATAACTGACATATTTATGAATGACACTGCATCATGAAAACTATGATCAGACATTTTGCCCTTGAACAGACGTGTCACGAAATATTTAAATGTCTATCCTGGACTCTGGTCTGTCCAAAAAGTCCAACATGGATGTTAATTGAAAGTTAAATGCTTGTCAGAGGCACAACCACAGTGCAGTGACTCCAGTTGAAAATATAAAGCTTTGCCAAGTTGGGGTCTTAATATGTATATATGTTACAAAATGGTGTGTAGCGTTATAAGCAATTGCACTCATTGTAGGGGCACCACCTATACTTTATCATTAGTCTGTATTTATTAATTTATGGGCTAATGGTCAAAAGAGATTAATAATCAGTATTTGGATAATCACTCAGTATCTAAAGTCATGAATTGTTTATTGATGTATTTATCTTTATCACCAAAGAAATACAATACAACTTATGATTTCTATTGACAATTTATTTACAGATGAATAAAAGGCATTGCAAATGAGAACGAGTGATCAGCAAGAAATTAAATGAGTAAAGCCAATTATTCTAAGTAAATAAATGAGAATGGTTGATGGCGAAAAAAATATAATTTTCTAATTAAAAAAAGAAGGTGCGATTAAATTGCGATTAGGAAATTCAATTAATGGATTTTACGGTAGGCCTATTAAATTAGTAAAAGTCTGACATAGACCTTGAGAGCTAAATTACTTTGTTTGCCTACTGTTGCAAGATAAGGAGCTCGGTACCCAGTGGACCATGGGCCTCTTCGCAGCAGTTGTGGTGTTCCCAGGTGTTTGGAAAAGTTGGCATGTTTTGTTCTGATGAAAGGGTTTGTAGTTGTCGGTTATGTGCATTGTCTCACTCTTTCTCCTATGCTGGATGCCAGGAAAGTCTGCTTGTGGACTTTCTCGTGTGAACAGCTCAGTTCTAAGCAGGCAGCAATGCAGAGGACCCTGCAGGCTCTTGCTGAGTTGACAGCAAATATCGAATGAATGAATTTAGTAGTCTTGTTTGCCACACTGGCAAAACTTTCCAAAAAAAAAAAAAAAAAAATTCCAAAAATTTCAATAAAAAGACTACTTTGATTTGGCTCGTCTGTGAATGTTTTCACAGAAAAGCTCAAAATTGTCTTGGCTGCGAAATCAGAAGTGTTTAAATGTTCAGCTTTTCCAAACTTGTGTGAACTTTGTTACAAAAATAAAGTAACAACAAAGAAAGTAGAAAAACTGGTGTGCCTTTAAGAAAAAGATTACAAAGAGACACGTCAATGAAGAGTAAAACTGGAAGAGACGGGGAAGAGCATATTAAAGCTTTGCACTTTGATTTTTAAAGTTAGCAAAGCAGGGCAGACTCCAGCTGCCCCCGGCCAGTGAAAGATCTTCATACATGTCAGGATGTTTCTTGGATGTCTCACTAATTAGAGGTGTTTGTGCAAATCTCCCTGTCTGGGGAGTTCAGAGATCTGCAAATTGAAAATCAAATTTAGAGCTTATCACAATTAGCTTTGTCTGCGCAACGATTAAATATTTCTGTTTCACCATGACCATTAAGCATAAAGAGAAAATAGTTGAAGTGTAATCAATCGACAACAATTTATGGGCCACCTAAGTCAGCGATACATTAAGACAATTTGAAGTCACACACATAAACTTAGTAAAGAGCTGTGATATTTAGATCATAGTTACTCACTAACTGTCGTTAATAGATTTATACCAAAAGAGTAAGAACTAATGAAACATATTGGAACTATAATGAAGGTTTTAAGACTTATAATATGAATTAATCAAGCAACAGAGAAATCAGTAAGTCTAGCAATCAAATAAAGTGTCCTTATCTGTAGCTTTGAAATTACTGTGTATGACAATGGAACACGTCTAACATAAAAATTGATACAGATGCAATATAAATAGTTTAGTTTAGTTTAGGTTATTTATTCCGAACATGTAAAAGCAAAATTAACAAACAAAATAAAAACTGTGTTACAAACAAAGCAAAATAACAATAAATTAAATAAGCCCACAACAGACTAACAGTAACGACACAAGTTAAATGATACATGTTCGAAAAGAAGTAGGAGGAAGTGTAAACTAATTACTTCCTACCCCTTCTCAACTATTCATTTACCTAATTTATAACTTTATCATACATCCCATTTATAACAACTTATCTCTATTGAAGTTACTGCACTACCTAATTCTCACCCAGTGTCATACTCAAAATAAAGCCTACGAAAAACACTTTGTCAGCCCTGTACTTCTCAAGAATACTGTTCTTGTACACCTTTTTGAATTGGATAGTGCTGCCACTTTGTTTGATATCCATCCCTAGACCTCTCCACAAATTCACCCCACAGACTGAAATGCACATATTCTTCATGGTGGTTCTTGCACAAGGTTTCTTGAAGTTAAAGTTTCCCCTTAGATCATACCTCTCTGTCAAAAAACTATTTTCGGATATTGGCCAGTAGGAGATTATGTCTTGATTTATGGCACAATACAATACTTTACTAAGTATGAATAGTCACATTGGTTAATTATCAAACATTAGATTAAAATTGTTACCATGAATTACTAGACAGAAAGTAATACTTTGTATGAGAATAAGGTAAGTTACATTTTATAATATAGAAATGGCTAAATGTACTAAACATAAAGATATAACTGATTTTCTACATTCAAAATGAGTCTCTGCATGTAAGCATGGTGGTACATTCAAATTTCAGTATGCGATTTGGTCACATAAGAGGGCACGCTGCGCAGAGAATAGGAAGTGTCCTTAGAGATTTTACTATTTATTGTGATCAACGCGTGGCAGCCTCACGATATAGTGGCAAGTAAAGACAAAGACGAATTTATTATAACCTTATAGCTTAGCTTTAAAACATGACACAGAAAAACAAATTTTCACCATTTCTGGATACAAATAGATACTGAGTGTGTGAGTAAGATGACAAGTGGATAAAACAATTATTTCGTGATGATTTTAATAATGTCTATAAGTTGGCATACTAAAGTCTTCTGAATCCTGGAGAGGAAAGGAGAAAGGTATTTGTGGCTTTAGGGTTGCAAATCCCTCCAATGCTTCAAAGGAGTTCTCCTATCCAATGAGTTAAGTTTCCTGTCTGTTGTAAGACAGAGTGAGATTTTAATATTAATAGTGTCTCCATAGTAAATGTATCAGTTTGAAAATAAGCAACACTCTCCTGAAGGGTAACTAGGTGAGAGTGTCAGATCTGGCTGGTAATCCTCCACTCTTGAGGAAAGGATGATTAATAGAGTGAACAAGGGTGAAGAAAAGATATGTGTTTTGATACAGCATGATGATGTGGTGTCCTGAGCTGCTATGGTGTTCCGCTACAGATGCTATGAAATTCTTGCTTATTGTCACTGTGTATCATCTTATATCTTCCCTGTAGCGATGCCAAGATTTTGCAAAGCTCATCCAAGGCTCAAGGTTTCTGCATCAGAGAGAAGTAAGGAGATTTGCCTCAGCCTTGGTTCACAACACATTAGGAGCATTGTCCATGAGCCCTAATCATAGTATTGTGTACAACACTGCCATTGAACTGGCTATCCATCTGGCTGCTGTGCTGCTCACTGGGACTCACCTTCTGGTGATGCCTCTCAAGCAACTTGGTCTGTCTCCTGAAAATATGCAGGTGAATGTTTATCTTTGCAGAACAGTTAAATTTACCTTGTTTCAGCTGCTCTCAAATGACAGAAGGATGTCAGTCGTATTACATACATTGTCTATTGTTGGGAATGTTTTCAAACTTGCGAATCTTAATGTAAAGACAAGTTCTTAGACTGCCTTATGTTGTTGGTCAATGAGTGAGATTCAAATCTTGATATTGATTAATTTAATCTGAAGTTCATGCCAACTTACATATTTTCATTTTCTCTAATCTGACAGAGGGCATTTATACCCACAATGCCTGATGACATGTTAGCTGCTGCCCAGGCAGTCATCCAGCAAGGCTATGGGCACCTCACTTGGTATGGTAAGTATGTCTCGGTGATAAATAAATCACAGTTCTTAATAATGTTTTTTGGATCTTCACTCAGTGGATCATTGGAATTTTTATTCCAGCGGTCTCTATTGATGTCTTTAATCAACAGTTTGATATATTGTATTTTGTAAAACAGATATCAGAAGGTTTTTGAACGATCGGTAGTGCTCTGGGTTTGCATCGTCACATTAAAAGCTGAAAGAGTCACCTACTTATTTATTTTTGAGTTCACATTCTATTACAATAACTCAGTTGATTTAATCCTATTTTAATTGGTTGATTGTTTTTTTCAGTGTGTCCAAATAATCATCCATGCTTTGTTGATGAGGTAAGCAATTTTTATGCGGCAATTACAGACATGAATTAGTAAAACATACAGTAGAGAGGAACTTAGCTCTCTGAGCAAAATAATTTGATCTACACTCTTCCACTGCAGTGTGGCCTGCCCATGCAGAGAGGGAAATGTCTGGAGTGTGGCCAGGAGGTTGGAGGTGCTCATCATACACCCTTGCCTGGATTCAAAAAAATTCAGCTTCAGCAGTGAGTGTCATTAATGATCCAGCTACAATTGCTTCTCTTGGAGTATGTTTCCTCTTTAATTTAGTGTATTTCCTGTTAAAATAGGAATTTTGGGTGATAGTGAGAAAAATAAGAAAGAGAGGAAACATTGAAAAGTATTTGTGGGTGGAAGTAAGAAAAACCGCAAAGACACAGTTTCAGTTTTGTTGTATAGTTGTTAGCAAACATTAGCTTCACATAACTCCTAAGATTAAAAATTACATGAAATTGTAAAAGACCCTTTTGTTAATTTTTTTTTTTTTTTTTGGAAAAAAAAAAAAAAAAGACCAATCCACAGCTAAATAAGTTCCCTGGGTCTCATACATGAAATGTCAGCAGAACAAATTTGTGTGTAAACAGTTCGGCATTCATCAGTATTTTAGTATCTTCAATCTTTTCATAGGTAGCCTACTAACAAAATCAGCACTTGCCCCTGACTGGTCATAGCGCTTGTGTAAATGAGAACAAATGCACATAAATATTGTTTGTCATGATCAAAAGTTACATTTTTGATTCATCTTGTGCTCCGTTATGTTCACAATACACAGGTGCCTTGGAAACACGTGATTTGAACATGACAAAAGATTAGAAATATAGCACATTTACCTAAATTAGTTGACAATAAACAGCTTTGAGCTTCAGATTAGGTTTAGGCTCTTAAAAATGTGAATGGGTTATTTAAATTGACTTAATGCACAGTTTTTTACATGTTTAATGGTAATATAATTCCTGACAGATCTCAGAATGGGAAAAGTTGCTGTTTGTTTCTCTCTCTCTCTCTCTCCTTGTTTGAGTTATGCTCGCAGGTAAAGAGGGTGCACCTGATCATAGTAGCCTTATCACTTTCTCCTATGCTGCTAATTGGCTAATTCACGTATGCTAATTACTTACTGGGAGGAGGACGATGTCAGTTTTAACAATTGATGGGCATTCTTGACCTTACAGATGTGCCTATGATCAAATCTGAGTTTTATATGACATTCATGAATCTGGAGTAGGTTTTTAGTACCAAGGCTTTTTGTGTGCAAATCTACTCACACTCTCACAGATGCTAACGTTTCATTAATGAGAATTATTTTCATATTAATGGCGTTTTAGAAGAAAAAATATCAAGTGTATCACTAGCTGTCCAAACTACATTATTTATGAAAATTCCAAAAGTTATGAAATTTTAGTAATACATTTTATCAATATATTTTATACAGAAGATAAACTATAGAACAAAAACAAATTATCATTAATTCGAGGTAAGGAACATTTGGGTGGTAAGTTTTTTTACTTCCTTTTACTGAAAGGCTATGTTTTAGATGCAGTTGTATTGCGAAATGCCATGTAGAGTTACACCAACTCCCCCCATTCTACTAATTGACTGACTGTGATCTCTTGTTTCAGGGATCAAACAAAGCGTGGCCACATCCTGGGACATCCTGAGCGGAGAAACAACCCAGATAACCTGGACACTAAAAACATGTCTCTGACACCCTTCTCTCTGGTCAGGCTTGTTACACATTTGGCCATGTTGCTGGGAGCCTCAGACTCAGAGAAGACCCGGGTGAGCAAATAAAGTGAATAATATCAAGTATTTACTGTGTAGTACCACTTTCTGGACAACTGTAGGTAACCATGTTGGACCAGAAGCACCAAAGTTTTTCTCAGATTTGACCAGTATGTTGCTGATACCAAATGTATCTATCCTAACGATTATCTCACTGTGAACCTTTAGTTTGTCCAGCACATCATCCAGCCACCTGTGGAGGATGTTTGTTCATTTCTTGCTCTACACATTTTGACGGATCTGAATCAGCTGTCAGAGGCACTGGGAAGAGGATTTGACGACACTGTAACAACTGTCCACTTGGTGCTCAGATCCCTACAAGAATTAGTGCAGGGCAGTCACTGTAAGTCCACCACCAGTCAGTCTTTTGTTGAAACTGCACATCTATCTACCTTGTACAATTTGTTTGAATCATAAAAAGATGAGTCCCACCCTTTACTAATAAGCACAGTGTGAAAAGACCAAATTTGCCCAAACTAAATTTTTATTCCATTCTTTATATGTTTAATGGTGGGAAATTAGAATGGAAATCAAAGTTTGAAAATAATAAGCTAACTGAAAACTGGTATAAGTCTGCTTAATGTTGTATGATCAGTTATATGTATCTATATCTGTATCTATCTATTTATATATATATATATATATATATATATATATATATATATATATATAGAGAGAGAGAGAGAGAGAGAGAGAGCGCTATATATAGATATAGATATATTATTTTTCATAAAAATGTATTTACAAACATTTTTTAAAGGTTAGAGATTTACAAAATGTCCTTTGTTTGACCTTGACTAGCTGGTATTGATCCTTACCTAAAAACCAAAGAATCCAGAAACTCCTGGGAGACTACAGTGGCTGCAGATATTATGACGCCTCGGTTGAGGGTAATGCCTTTTGCCTTCCCTTCTAACTTTTTTACATTATTTGTTTCCCCTTGAGAGTGAAGAAGCTCTCATGATATCTGAAAATGGGTAGTTTTACTCGAACGTGTAATGCATGGCCAACCACTCTGTCATCAATGTCAATATGAGTTTCATTATAAGATCCGTTCATTATAACTGTATTATTATTAGGTTTTATTATAATAAATTCCTTATAATCTTAATTGTGTTGCATGTACGTCATCTAATAATATTTTCATGGCTTTATATTGCTCAATGCAGATGTTTTTCTTTGCTGCAATAAACTCTCCTTCTATTAATATGTTGTGTCTAGGATCTTGATCAACTCCTGCAAGCAGCAAAGGGCAGCATCAGGACTGACTCCCGTGTTTCTTCCAACTTCATCATGAGGGTGATCAGTAGTGATGACTGCACCTTCCTGACGTGTCTGGCGCAGGGCTCTCAGGTCCACAGCTCAGCAGTGTGGAGCTGCAGGGAGAGGCTCTCATTGCGTAGCCTCACACACATTGTCGAGCAGCTTGATCAAAAGAAGGAGTTGCCTCTTCTCTGGAGGTTCCTGCAGAAGGTGAATGTCTGGGGGGTGTAAAACTTTGTGTCAAAGTAGCTCATTTCTCCCATTAACCTGTGTGAGCCGGGCAAGAGAGCTTGACCACTACCAGCCATATTACTATGACATTTGTTGTAGATAATAATTTCTAATGGATGAATTGCTGTGTATTCCTGAGATCCCAAACATTCAGAGGATTTCCTCCCCTCTTTGCATTTTGGAAACTCCATGAGATTTTCCTTAATACAATAATTCTTTCATAAGTACATTCTTTGTACTGACACACTTCTAATTTTAACAGCCCTCTAGGCTATCATGTTTCCCCACCCTCAGGATAAATTTTACATTTTTACCACCGTTTCTTAAAATACTTAAATTTTATGAATGTATTGGGGAAATTTAATCAAAACATTTACATGGATTTTTATTATCATCTGTGGGGTAAAAAAGTAAAAAGAAGAATGGTGCTTTCAATGGTGTATTCAAGAAAAAGGGATTTGCAG
>JAPQLA010222608.1:0-15970 GCA_029822935.1 Naso vlamingii
GAAATGCCTTCGGGACCTTAAATAAGCACATTTTCTGAAATTCTGCCTAGTCTATTAGACTTTATATGAATACCTGAATTTGTTTGTATTTTTTTGACAACACTTCACAGATGCTTTCATGTCAATGTTAAGTGGGTTCTTTTTACAAGCCCATTTTGGTTTCTTTTGTCTCACGTGTATTTTGTATGTACATGTTTTCTTCTGTCTTATTTTATTCTTTCTTTTGCACAAATAAATAAAAAACTAAAGAACTAAGTTACTGTTGACTTATATTTATACTGTATACATTGTATAGATACTGTATACTGTATATGTGTACATATATTTTTAACTGTTTTTTTCACTTGATTATTATTATTATTATTATTATTATTATTATTATTTCACCTTTCGTTAATGCTTCCTCAATCTTTCTGCTATTCAGTTTGCTGCTGTGACTCTGAAATTGACCGTTGTGGGTATAATAAAGGATTATCTCATCTCGTCTCGTCTCACTTTATCTTACCTTCGGTTCGATACCTGGCTCCTCTGGTCTACATGTTGAAGTGTCCCTAGGTAAGATACTGAACCCCAGATTGCTCCTGATGGTTGTGCCATTGGTGTGTGAATGTGTTTGTATGAGTTCCTGATGAGCAGGTTGGCTCTTTGTAGAGAAGCTTCCTGCCGTTAGTGTGTGAATGTGTGTGTGAATGGGAGAAAAGCGCTTTCACCATTTATCTCAAGTTGATATCATGCCTAAAACTAACCAAGTGTTAACCATGGCTGTTAAATTGATATAAAAAGGTTTTCACTGTTGCAACAGATACATTATATTGTCTTGTCAATAGGGGTATAACGCACACACAAAAAACCCACTTATTTGTTGATCATGGGGGTGATTACATGTGACGTATTTTCTCATTCAATTTTGAGCACTTGACTGGTTTACACCAAACCTATCATCAAGTGCCCATCCAGGAAGAATGGCCACACCAGTGCAGCTGGAAGCTCAACCTTTTTCCAAATCTGCTTTTTGCTCTTCAGTGTGATGCCAACATAAAGATTTTTACAGGTGATATGCTTACTGGTTATGGGGCTATTACCACAAACAGGTATAAAACCCACATTTAGTCTTTTTGGACAAAACAGAAAAAAATTTTTGAATGGCAGTGTGGTATGCATAAGGCATATTTTATGTCTCCTCAATGATGTCTTGCCCTCAACCCCTCCTACATCGTGTTTCAAACATGTTTGTCCTTGGTGAAAGCAGTCTTTGTGCAGTTGATCCAGACCCAAGCTGACCAAATGAATGATCTCTCTGCCCGAATTTTTAAACATTGCATCATCTGTGATTACACATCATGACTGAAGACCTTCTCTGAGCCTTGCCATGTCTTTCCCCATAGAGTTGGCCAAAAGTTCCGAGCCTTCAAATTCGGTGCAGGTTCCTCTGCCCAGATCTTCTCATACTTATGTAACCATCAAACAAACAAATACTCTCTTTTTCCATCCTCATCCTGTGTGGTCTGTTTGTTAATGCATGAAACTTTCTTACTCAACCAAACTGTGTTAACATTACATCATCTATCAGATGTAGAAGATAAGAATTCAGCATGGGTGGTGAGATTAGGCTCATGTGAAATTATTTAAGTGATGTACACATAATTGTGCTTACTTTGCAGCATGTGATGGTGGAAAGTGGCCAAAGGTCCAAAATGCAGAATTTTGCCACAGAGAAGTTGACATTTTGATTGCAAAGGAAGTATATTTTGGGATTGAAGGTGCTATGCAGCCATTATCTGTTTAAAACATACCCCTGGTAGCTCACTTAATAGAGCGGGTGCCCCATGTAGAGAGGCTGTGTCCTCGCTGCAGCGGCCACAAGTTTGATCCCACCCTGCAGCCCTTTGCTGGATGTCATTCCCTCTCTCTCTCTCTCCCATTTCCTTTCCAATTCTTCAGCTGTCCTATTGACAATATAGGCACAAAAGCCCCAAAAATATCTTTAAGATATTTACACACATTCCAGGGATCAGCTGTATTAATGATGTGCGCTTAATCCATACATGCACCATGCATTTAATGTTTGAAAAAAATAAAGAGGAAGAGAAGAATTAAAAAGTATGCTCCTCTCTGGACAAGTGTGGCCCCTGGCCTATGCTTTAAAATGTGTGTGACAATACTGAAGTGCACTAATGAGCACTGGATTGTTTGAGGTGAGCATTATATATTTTCCTGTTTCCACTAGATTTGTGGGGTTTTTTTTAGTCTTCTACTCCTTTTAATGTGCTTCTTTTTTTCTTTTTTTTTAGAAGTTTTTGTTTGTGTTGGCTTAAGGGCTCAAATGTACGGCATGAAAAAGGGGCCTAGAGTGTCCCACAAGAGTTTGCACTACAAGTATACTGTAGTTGTCAGTTCAAATAAACTCAGTTTTGAAAAAATAATAAGATAGATAGAAACTTCATTCATCCCTGAAGGGAAATTCAAATGTCCAGCAGCTCATAAGAAAAAACAACCCCTCATCCTTTCATAAAAATAGTATGAAAATAAAACTAAAATATTTCATAAATAGAATTAAAATAGTACAATGCACAGTCTAGTTCAGTATGTGGCAGGGGCAGTGTGTGATTCAGGAGGTGTTAAAAAGTCTTATTGCCATGAGAACAGAAAAAAAAATTTGAATGGCTTTAAGCCACTCCGTTCTGCAGCGCAGTGAGAGAAGCCGAGTGCTGTAGCTGCTCCTCTGTCGGGTTAGGAGGCCGTGGAGAGAGTGTCTGCTATTGTTCATTATAGCTTTGAGTTTGTTCAATGTACCCCTCTCCACCACAGTTTTTAATGAGTCCAGCCTCCCGCCAAGCACCGAGCTGGCTTTTTTCACCAGCTTGTCCAACCACTTGGTGTTTTTGTCCAGCACACTGCAGCATAAATAAGGGCACTGGCCATTACAGTGTGATAAAACATGTGCAGCATTTTGCTGCACACATCAAAGGACCTCAGTGTCCGCAGGAAGAACAGGTGGCTCTGCCCCTTTCTGTACAGGGCATCATTGTTTTGGGGACCAGTCCAGCTTATCATCCATAAGGACCCCCAGATATTTGTTAAGTGTGCACCACCTCAATGTCCTCCCCCTGTATGAAGACTGGTTGGTTTTGTTCTTCTGAAATCCACCGCCATCTCTTTGGTTTCGGCTGTATTAAGGTGGAGGCAGCACTTGCTACACCAGTCCAGTCAGTGAATTCATTGGAGAGTAGAGTAAGTATGCTCCCATTTCCAAATAAAGATTTTAAAATTAAGCAAAGGTCAACATAAAATATATAAATGATGTATTTAGGCTAATGAATAATAAATTGTATTTGCAGCTAATTGTCAGATGATTGGCAGCTCATTAACAATCCATATAAGACGCCTTGCAATTACATGGTTCTGTGAGTGCTTCTTTTGAAAATAGTGCCATGAATTCTTCCAGAGATGGTTCTAGTACCACCGAAGTGACTGCTACAAGAAATTCCAGTTTTGGTATAGACTTCGATAATACAAGCTATCATGGTTCTACTGAAAATGTTTCGACAATGCCTCTTATTGAACTTTGTCCTCAAAGTGGTAACATTAGCTGCAATGCACCTAACAGGGGTGCTGGACATGGTGCCATGTCTACTGCTATTAGTGCCGAGAGCTTTATCCCAGATCATGCCAGAGCCACGTCTGGTACCAGTAGATCTGGTTCTGTGTGGGATTCAAAAGTTGATGGGATTCTGCTTGGCAATAGATCTGAGACATTCACTGGGAAAAATTCTGTTAACAGCGAAGGACCAGATAGAAATGATGAAATGCTTCACAGTCTAAAAGTCAGAGGATTAGAGTCAAACCAGTCTGCTCATCCAGTGTTGTCCAGGGAATCATTTCCTGTAGATGATTTACTCGCTGGTTCTGATTTTGATTCTGGAATTCAAGAAGGTGAAGTTCTTCATCTGAGTCGCTTCAATAGTGCAAAAAAGACAAAGACAGAAGTACAAGAGTTTTCTGATGCCATGACAAGACAACATAGTAACCATTGCTGACAGGGAGAGATGCAAGCTCAAACAAAAAACAAACTGAACCCACCAGCTTTTTTCTCCTATGCAATTTGTGCATGAAAGGAAAACCTGAAAGTAATTCACTCTTTCACCAATAGGGCGCAACCACCTTCACACAAGCTAAGCGGTGATGTCAGTGGCATGGTTCTGGTGCTGCTTGTGGGGAGGACAGACATTACATCTCCAGTGCGGATGAACCTTCCTAGCCGTTTTGATGGACGAATTGGAGTTTGGGATTACTCACATGAACATGAAAACACAAGGGAGGAACCATTACAAAGGCAGTGAGAAGTACACTTGGTATAAAGTTATTTTTTCCAAGGTGAGACTATCTTTATCATCTCTTAATGAGGAGGGAACTCTTCGTTTCCAAAATAATGATAACATTACTGCATTACTGCGTTACTTTAGAAGCAGCAAGATCTTGGTGGTGTCCTTACATTAGGAATTAAAAGACCATTTGGTTCACTGACAAATGGATAGACACATGTTTACCGACCAAAAATGATGGCTTGGTTAGGCTAATGTTAGCTACATCAGCTACATCCATTTGTTAGTGAACAAAACAGTCTTTTCATTCTTGACACCACCAAGTTCTTGCTCCTTCTAAAGTGACAGAGTGACGTAGTAACGTTAACGTTATATTGATATTCCTAAAGAAAATTGACTTTTAAACTATAGATGACAAAGTTAGTCTCATCTTGGAAAAAAAAACTTTTTACCTCATTTACCACTCACTACCTTTGTAATGGTTCCTCTCTTGTGTTTGCATGTCCATATGAGTAATTCCAAACTCAAATTCGTCTGTCAAAACAGCTGGGAACTGGCTTTGCAGCGTATTTACCCCCCACCCCCCCCCATTGACAGTAAGTCCCCCGCAAGCAGAGCCACTCCACTGATGTCACCACTTAGTTTGTCTGAAGATGGCTGCACCCTATTGGCGAAAGAGTGAATTACTATCTGGATTTCCAGCAATATTGTAAAAAAATCTAAAGTTTGAATTTGGTGCCATATCTTAGCTTAGGTAAAAATCAAACCAACTACATACTGGTCATATTACTCCATATTTCATGTCCACTTTAAAGAAAAGTTCGGAGTCAGAGGATAACCGCAAAAGCCAAAAAAGAAGAGTGCAAAAGTATGTCTTTGAAAAAAATGTGAGTTTGTCACTTTTGACTAAAATCTTTGATGAGTATGAATTATAATGGCATTCTTAAAAGTCTCAGTCTCAGAGACTGCTAAATTCAAGCAACAGACAACTTCTACAGGTGACAAAAAGGACATTTGACTGATCCTTTTTTTTACCTTTGCAGAGCACAATGTTTATTCTCTATTTTTAATGTATTTAGCCTCTTACAAAATTGAAAATAAATATATTTTTCCAAAAATTAACCTTGCAATATACATGATTCCAGATGAAATCAACATGTTATTTCTAATTTATTGCAATTTAGAAGTTTAGAGCAACCAAGTCTCTATCACCTACTTGTTTAGTCTAACTTCTCCGCATTTATTCAACAGATTCACACAAACTTTGTACAGAAATTCATGGTCATGATTTGTTAATGACTTTGTTGATCTCCTGGCTCTTGCCTTCCCACTGGTTGACATTTTTGATTTACAACAAATTATTTCAACAACTATTGGCTGAATTACTATAGGTAATGTTATACATGGTAATACATGTTCATGTTCCACGGCTGATGAATTCTAATGATCCTCTTTCGTCCACCTGATGCATTATATAAAAGAGGATAAGCACTTATTTCAGTACTTAAATTTATGATAAAATCTGACTACATTCCTGTCAGCTTCAGCTGTACTTTGTGTTCAGTGCCAATTGAGGTGAAAGTAATGTGGAATCAACTTAATTAAATTCATAAAGAAACCAAAAGAGAGTGCTCCTACATAAGCAAGGCTACCAAGAGTCAGGTTATCCAGACAAACATTATCTTGAAAATTAAGAACTGTCACATTTCTCCTCTTTAGATTTCCAACACCTGCTCGTGGCTTATTCTCTTTCTGACAGCAAGCAATTCCATCACAGCTATTCACTTATTTTAAGAATTTCAAATTGACATGTCCCATTTTCATTGACACCTTTACCTATGTTTCAGTAGCCATGGACTGCATTGAAAGATGAAATATTGCACGTACACATAAGTTTATACCAAATTTGAGCAAGTCAGACATACATCTGGATTTATATCAGAGCACCTCTTAGAGGGCTATGTGCATGGAGTTATTGCCAAAACAGATGTGTGCGTCTGATGATATTCACTTTTGTCCTTGAAATGTCTATTTGCCTGACACACTGTAAAACAGAGGAGTCCTTATGAAACCTCTTGACATTCTGTGTTTCAGGATTTTAGTTAAGCAAGTACACATTGATGTGAAGTGCTACATAAAAATGTCCAGCTGACTCATTTAAAACCTTTCTCTGCATCTAGTGAAGCTAAAATTGTTTCCGTTCTCTTCTGTTGTTGAAATGCAGATGGCATAACAGTGACCATTCCAGTGCATAATGTGGCTAATAATGTGTTATCTGGCTTCAATGTAATGTACTGTAATGTTTGCAGAGTTCATATATAGTATGTGTTCACTGGTTTCTTCGGGAGATTTGAGAGAAAGTAAAGTAATTATGTTTCTAGTGCTTTGTGTTGTTTTGTCACATAAGCCATATATGATCATGTTTCCTAATTTTATTGACATATTCTTCTATGGAGACACATTTACGTTCAGGATGCCAACTCCCTCCTAAAAAAGCTGTCAAAATCTATGTCTTTGAGCAGTAAGCCAGTAAAGTACCATCTAGGGGGCTATAGTGACTCCAAGCAAAGCTAAAGCCACTGAGAGGCTAAGTGAGGGAGCATTCACTGCTGACACGCTACACAAACGAGGAAGCGGTTTTCCGGGTTTGACTGATCGTGTTTATTCCAACAGTTTGAGCCGTCAACAAAAAATACGCTCTCCCTACTCACCCCCTCTCTCATGCCGACACCGCCGTGAAACAGGTGACTATAACTCCTCTCATTCAATCACCGGTCCTTGACCACACCCCCCCGTGACACACGTGAACAACGTCAAACTAACAGCTGATGCCGACATAAACGTAAACAACAATATATAAACGTTTAGCCTCTACAACCCAGCCCCTAATTATTAACACTGTAATAATTACATCATGACAAATAAACAAAACATGCAATGGAAAAATTGTCTCTTTTATAGTCCATCTGCACGGCCGTTCACCAGGCTCTTCTTCCTCGAACACGAGTCAGGTCCAGTCAATCATGTCTTACTGTCAGTCAATAAAGTCAGTCCAAATGTCTCAGCAAATCTGTCCTCTCAGTTCAGGCTTCTGCCTCCTGCAGAAGACAGACCTTGGTTATGGGCCTGTCTAAGGTGCTGGTCCTGGTCTTGATCAGCAACCGTCGCACAAGTCCTCTTCTGTCCGGGAAGGCCTGCATGACCTTTCCCATGACCCACGAGTTTCGAGGCGCCGTCTCATCCACGATCAGCACGATGTCCCCTTCCACAAAATTGCGCTTGATGCCAGTCCACTTCTGACATTCCTGCAACTGTGGTAAGTATTCCTTGGTCCACCGCTTCCAGAATAAGTCCGCCATATACTGGATTTGCTTCCAGCGTCGTCGAGCGTAGACGTCATTCCTCTGAAATTCCCCTGGCGGCAGAGAAGGCAAAGTTTTCATCAACAAGAGATGATTGGGTGTTAAGGCTTCCAGGTCGTTAGGTTAGGGTCGGTTGAGGCCTTGGTGATGGGACGACCATTAATGATGGCTTCCACTTCACAGAGCATGGTGTGCAACCCCTCCTCATCAAGATTTTGCACTCTTAGAATGGCATTCAAAACTTTCCGCACAGACCTAATCAATCTCTCCCAGGCTCCTCCATGATGTGATCCGGTTGGAGGGTTGAAGACCCACTTTACTTCCTTCTGAAGAAGAACATCATTGATTTGAACCTGATTCCAACCCCTGATAGCTTCTCTCAGCTCACGTTCTCCTCCAATAAAATTTGTCCCATTATCTGACCGGATTTCCTGGACTTGGCCACGCCTGGCTATGAATCGTCGCAGCGCATTGATAAAAGAATCTGTGTCCAGAGAAGGAGCCACTTCAATATGGATAGCTTGTATTGCCAAACAGGTAAATATGACCCCATATCTCTTCACCATACTCCTGCGGCTCTTGACCTCGAAGGGTCCGAAATAGTCCACACCCACCTTAGTGAATGGAGCTTCATCTGAACAGACCCTATCGGCAGGAAGATCCGCCATCAGTTGGGACCCCGGAACAGCTTGCAGCCTACGGCAGATAACACATTGCACCAAAATCCTCCTTATGGCTGTGCCCACTCCTGGAATCCAGTACCTTTGACGCAACTCGGACAACATGTAATTGCGTCCTCCGTGGCCAACCAGCTGATGTATGTGCCTCAGGAGAAGATCAGAGACGTGTAGCTCTTTGGTCAAGATGGCAGGGTGCTTCGCGTCCTCAGGTAGCGTAGCTCTACTTAATCGTCCACCCACCCTCAGGATACCATCCTCCAACACAGGTGATAGCTTGAAGTGGTGACTGTTCCTCTTCACATTTCCACCACTCTGCAGAATACAAAGTTCATCAGGAAACCGCTTTCTCTGACAGAATTTAACAATTTCCTTCTCAGCATTCAGCAACTCGTCCACAGTGAGCAACCCTCTCGACACCAGGTCCTTGGATGCTCCGGTTTCCGGCACCAAAGAAGGTCTGTTTTGCTGTTGTGAGTCAGACTGTGTGGAGGCCTCCTCAGAACATTTCCTCCTCTGACTGAGATGCCTCAGCCAAGTCTTCAGCCTAATAAACCAGGCCACAGCCCTTCTCAAACGAGTCCAAGAGGAAAAATGATGGATCAGCTGAGTGGTTGCATCCACATCCTGTGAAATCTGCACTGCATTCACCACAACACTGACCTTGACTTCTGGATCGTTTGGCAGAAGTTCACCCAAACACTCTGGACTCACTGGCCAATCCTGCTCAGGACGCAGAAGATATGCAGGTCCTGACAACCATGACTCACTCCTCAGAAACACATCAGCCTTCAGCCCTCTGGAGGCCACATCTGCTGGATTGCTTAAGGTGTTTACATATCGCCACTGGGACGGCTGCGACACATTGAGTATTTCTGAGACCCTGTTGGCGACAAAGGTACGGAACCTTGATGTCTCGTTCTCGATGTACTTTAGTACAGATGTACTGTCCGTCCAAAACACCGAATCTGCTAATGGCATGTGTAATTCCTTCCTCCAATAGGTGTCCAAGTGACTTGCCATGGTAGCAGCTGTGAGCTCCATGCGGGGTATTGAGATGGATTTCAAAGGAGACACCCTGGATTTTCCCATGACAAAGCCGCTATGCACCTGTGCACATGCATTACGCAGAAGTAAACAGGTCACCGCCCCATAGCCATTCTCACTTGCATCTGTAAAGTGATGCAGCTGTGCTCCAGTGACCTCTCCAAACTCTGCAGGCTTCAGGCACCGAGCAACCCGGAAGTGCTCTAGCTGATGGAGCTCCTTCAACCAGTTCGTCCATTCCTGCGCAGCTGATGGTGGCACTGGATCATCCCAGCCAAGCTGCTGCCGGCATAGCTCCTGCAGGATGATCTTTACAGAGAGGACAATGGGACTCAGGATTCCTAAGGGGTCGTATATTGAGCTGATGACAGAGAGGATCCCCCTTCTTGTCAAAGGTCTGGCCGGCACCACGATCTTGAATTTGAAGGTATCCGACTGAATGCACCATTGCACCCCAAGCACTCTCTCCACAGGTAACAGGTCGTGGTCCAAATCCAAATCCTTTATGCCCCTTGCCCTCTGGTCTTCTGGAATTACTGCCATCACAGTCCGACTGTTACTTATCCATTTTGTCAGCTTAAAGTCTCCCTTGGCACAGATGGAGACAAGATCATGGTAAAGTGCCACTGCCTCTTCCTCACTAGCTGTAGACACCAAACAGTCGTCCACATAGAAGCAGTGCAGAACCTTCTCAATGGTTTTCCGACAGAACTGACTCTCGTTATCCTCAGCACACTTTCTCAGCGCGAAATTAGCGCAGCTTGGTGAGGAGGTCGCACCGAACAGGTGCACCAACATTCTGAAGTCCATCAAGCCTTGGGAGAAATCACCATTTGGCCACCAGAGAAACCTCAATAGATCAACATCTTTCCTTGGTATCCTCACTTGATGAAACATTGATTCTATGTCCGCCATAATCACCACTGGTTCCTTCCTGAATCTGGCTAGGACGCCAACCAGCGAACTAGTGAGGTCTGGCCCTTGCAGGAGTTGAGCGTTGAGGGACGTTGACTGGAAAGTGGCTGCACAATCAAAGACCACGCGAATTTTTCCTTTCTGGGGGTGATAAACACCATGGTGTGGGATGTACCACAGTCTTCCATCACCACGTGCCAGCTCATCTGAGGGTACTTGCTCTGCGTACCCCTTGGCTACCATGTCGTTCATGAAATCTGTGTACTGTTGCCGAAATGATGAGTCTCTCTGGAACCTCCTCCTCAAATTTAGGGCCCGCTGCTCTGCAACCTTCCTGTTGTTTGGCATGTTCACACAGTCTTTTCTCATAGGTAATGCAACATGATAATGGCCGTCGACGAGTCTGGCAGAATCCTGAACCAGGTTCATGAACCTCTGATCTTCCCTTGACTGGCCAGGCTGCTCATCATGGCTGCATTCTGGGAAGTCTGCTCTGAACTGCTGCTGCCATAACTCTTCCAAGTTGAGGACTGAGATTCTGTTAACAGTTGCAACATCCATTTCATCATCACTGTCTCCCACGAGGCCATTAACAGTCCACCCCAGAATAGTCTTAACGGCATAGGGACCATCGTCCACACTACAGATGACTTGTAGAGGTTCCAGTGCCTTTGGCACATTTATTCCAATCAGCAACTCAACTTCGGAGTCAATCTCAGGTAAGTGAACATCTCCCAAATGAGGCCACCTCTGAAGATCTCCTTGGCATGGAACATTTCCCTTATGTACTGGCATACGCTCCTGTGTATAGGTGTTAGGTAAATCGCAGTATGTCTCTCCATCCAAACCAGCCACCTCCAGTCCTGTGAGCACATAGCTGTTAATGACCTTTTCTTGACCCATTGTCCGTAAGAGAATTCGTGTCCTTTTTCCTGATAGGTTGAGCTTGTTCATGAGATTAATTGTGCAGAAGATGGTGGTGCTACCTTGATCCAAAAAGGCATAAGTGACAACCACATGATCACTTTTCTTGGATTTGATCCGTACTGGAACTATGGGAAGTCTGCAGTTACGACCACGAGCCCCAGTAAACCCGCTGGACACCAGTGCACAGCCCACTGCAGCGTCTGGTTCTCCTTGTGCCACTGGACCTTTCTCCTCTGAGTGGATGTGAAGCAGCGTGGGGTGTTTCAGGCTACACACTTTGCATGAGAGACGCTTTCGACAGTCCTTGCTGACGTGCCCAATACACAGACAGCCAAAGCACACTCCCTTCTCCCTTAAAATGGTAATCTTCTCAGTGTGAGCTCTCTTTTCCAATCGAGGGCAAAACTCCGATGCGTGTCCACCCTCACAAAACAGACAGACTTTCTTGACTGATAAAGTCATGTCTTTTTTAACAAGTCCCTTTGTTGCGGCATTACTGCTCTCTGCAGCAGCTACAGACGTGTCAAAACTGCTTCCCTTTGGCCTAAATCTGGGCTTCAAGGTGGCTCGATTTGTGCCTCTGATTAACGCTGGAGACGGGTCTCGAATGTCCCCGAACACAGGGTCCGTCAGAATCCTTGCTTGCCTTTCAATAAAGTGCACAATATCATTGAATGTGGCCCTTTGGTTACGTCTCTCCTGTATTTCACAAGCAGTTGTCCTCCATCGATCCCTCAGTTTGTAAGGCAGTTTCTTTATTACTGTCAGCATATTTGCATGCATATCCATTTCAAACATATAATGCACTTCATTCATCACGTTCAAACAGCCTCTGAGAAATAAGCTGAAGTCTTGCAGCGCTTTAACATCTTCTGATTTAATAGGGGTCCATGACAACGCCTTCTCTATATAGGCAGCTGCAATCCTCTGTTCGTCCCCAAAATTTTGCTGCAGTAAAATTTTAGCCTGAGCGTAACCTCTGGCTGGGTCCATGTGTTGACAGCTTCTTACAAGGTCCCTTGGGCGACCCCTAGTGAACTGCTCCAAGAAGTGCAGGCAGTCACTAGAACTGTCAGACTTGCTTTCAACACCATTTTCAAAAGCTCTCATAAATGCATGAAAGTGCAATGGATCACCATCAAAAATGTGAATATCTCTTTTGGGCAAGTTGCTGTTGCACCAGTAGTGTTGTTATTTCATTCTGCCATCTCATGATATCAAGAACATTGTTTTGCTCCACACTGCATGCTGAATCTTCAGTGATGAAAATGGTTTCAGGTTGCATCTGAGTATTAAAGGTGCTGGGCTGAGGTTTGTGTGCAGGTAGGTGGCGCTTTGAAGCAGGAGGCTGAAGGTGAGTGGCGTGGCTCGGCCTGTCAATTTCCGGTCCTATTGCCTGATCATTGTCCAAAGGTTTCAATTGGTATCCAGGTTTTTCCAGTCCATGAGGAACAAAAGGAGCAGCATTGATGCTGAACTTTGTTTTTCTTTGCTCCTCTCTGAGGTAAGAATTCATTGCATTGGACCTTTCTGTTCCAGTGTGTTTAGAGCCAGATGTACTAGCAGCCCTTAGCACACTCACTTTAGCAAGACTTGCCACGATTTCTTCATCCAGCATGAGCTTTTCCTTACGTTTCCGTATTTGCTGCTCCTCCTCTTCCAGTGCATGTTTGTCCTATAAGAGTTTTTGCCGTGCCATCAATGCAGCCAAATCAGCTTCAGCCTTAATACGAGCAGAGGAGGTGCCTGATACAGAGGACCTTTTACCACTTCCAGAGCTTTTCCCACTTGTGGCACTTTTTGCACATCGTCTGCTCTCAACATTTGATATGCTGTCACTTGGTTTCACCTCGTCTTGTAAGCCTTCCAGAGTTGTGCTCGGGTCTGTGTCCTGTGCAGCCTCCAAATCATTTCCAACCAGATTAGGCACATGTTCCATTTCATCCATCCATTGGGTCACCTTATTTTTGAATGTACTGCTGTACTTTTCAATACTTGAGAACCACTCATTCTGTTTAACCTTTTCATCCTCAGGTAACAGTGGAATTATTGTTTGATGCAGATTAACAGCACAGTCAAGACGCTGAGTGAGTGTTTTCAAATGAGATTTCAACTCTTGTGCATTTTCCCTGCTTTTCATTAGCCCTTTCATTGCAGGTATTAAGTCCTTTATTTTATTCACATACATTTTGCGTTCCTTTTGCAGACTTTCAACTTTATTTGCCAAGGCCTTTGCAGTGAGTTTAACACTTCTTTTACCATCCACCTTTTCACATTCATTGTTTTCCACTCATTTGCTTGTTTCACTCATATTGCCTTTTAAAACTCAAAAAACCCAGTGCTTTGTGCAGTTTTATCTCAACAATACAGCCAGCATGTGTTTTGGTTTGTTTTTTGTTTTCCCCACAGATCATTTATTTCACATCCGTAAACGTTTGCAAACACCACAGACAATCTCCGTAAGACAACTCTCAACGCGTATACAGCGTGTCTCAGCGGACTTTGGCGTGCAGGCAGCGTTTCCAATAAACACGCTGTCAATCAAACTGCGTTCCATCCAATATACACGGCGTGAATGAATGCAGGTGAAACAGGCCTACCGGTCCGGTGTCCGCGTTGCGCCCAGTCACTGGCGTTGCAGTCATGAAGCGTGGGATGATCCGTGAGTCCACATGTTAAGATATAGTCTATGTACAAGATATAGTGACTCCAAGCAAAGCTAAAACCACTGAGAGGCTAAGTGAGGGAGCATTCACTGCTGACACGCTACACAAACGAGGAAGCGGTTTCCGGGTTTGACTGATTGTGTTTATCCCAACGTCGCAAACACAAAACACACGGTAAGGCAAGCTGGTCACTGTTTGTAGATGGGTTTGAGCGGTCAACAAAAAATACGCTCTCCCTACTCACCCCCTCTCTCATGCCGACACCGCCGTGAAACAGGTGACTATAACTCCTCTCATTCAATCACCGGTCCTTGACCACACCCCCCCGTGACACACGTGAACAACGTCAAACTAACAGCTGATGCCGACATAAACGTAAACAACAATATATAAACGTTTAGCCTCTACAGGGGCTGTTTGTGGAACAAATGAAATTAAATGAAATGAAGATACTGCCTTGGAAAATATGCTCCTTTCTATCATCTTGAAAACAGGCCATAATATCTGTGATACCAAGGTGGGAAAAGAAAGGACTGAGTGCAGCTCGTACAGACCAATTTCTGTTTTGAATATTGATTATAGTTTACTCACCTCAGTGACTGCGAGTAGACTAGAAACACTATCCTCAACTTGACTGACACAGACCAAACCGGGTTTATTAAAAACAGACATACGCTAGATAATGTGAGGCGAGCACTGCAACTGGTTGATGTCATATGCAAAAGCAATTCAAAGTCTTGGGCAATTAGTCTTGATGCAGGAAAGGCTTTTGATTCAGTGTGATGGGAGTTTTTGTGTTTGGTGTTACAGCATTTTGGCTTTAATGATGAAGTAACAGGATGTCTTAAATCTTATTTATCACTTACAAACTGCCCAGTTTAAGATAATCTTTCAGGAATCTTTTGGAACTGGGATGCAGCCAGGGCTGTCCCATAAGTCCCACCCTATTTGCATTATTTATAGAGCCACTGGAGAAGATGTCAACATAACAGGAATTTCAGTTAAGTAAGGAAGAGAAGACATAATGTGTCTATACAGGGACGATGTTCTCATGACTCTCTCCAAGCCTGACTTTAGTCAGCCTAAACTCATGTCTACCTTGAGCAATATGGATTTTTATTCAGGATGAAAATTAAACATACATAAGAACCAAACCATTTCTTTTCACTATTTACCACAAGGAAATCTATGTAGAAGGTATAAGTTTAAATGGAAAACCAATAATATGAAATATCTTGGTGTTAATACACTATGTATCTGACAGATATTTATAATACAAATTACTGCCCTATCACAAAGGAAATAAAAAATGATTTGGAAAGATGGAATCTCTTAACACTTAATTTTTATAACTGACTAGAGATTATACGGATGATCATTTTACCTCGACTCAGTTCCTGCCTGTACAGATACAGACTTAGCAGTATAATTAATGGAACTGGATGATATCCAGGTTTGGCAGGGTAAAAAACCGAGGGCACGTTACATAACACACTTCCAAAACGAAAGGGAGGAATGTCTCTTTCACGCCTGGAAGGCTATTATATAGCAGTGCAGTTATGGTATTTAGTCTGCTGGTGTAATGATGATTACAACGCAAAATGGAAAGAACTAGAAATATGCAAACGTGATATCCCTCCTCAATTTGTCACGACTGAGTTTGCTGGCCCTAAGGCCAGCAAACTGACTTAGTGGTTAGCACTGTTGCCTCACAGTAAGAAGGTCCTGGGTTTGAATCCAGGACCGTGCTCTGCTAATATCAAGAGGGTCCTGGTTTCGATACCTTGCTGGGGTAGGACCTTTCTGTGTGGAGTTTGCATGTTCTCCCTGTGTCTGCGTGGGGTTTTTATTCCTGGTATTCTGGCTTCCTCCCACAGTCCAAAGACATGCAGATTAGGTGTGAATGGTTGTTTCTCTCTATGTTAGTGATGCACAGGTAGCACAGGCTGGGTGGATTTGGTTCACACTAATAAACATATTAAAAAAAAAAAAAATATATATATATATATATATATATATATATATATATATATATATATATATATATATATATA
>JAPQLA010223537.1:0-15841 GCA_029822935.1 Naso vlamingii
GTCTATTTCCAAGAACATTCCGATGTTTTGAACACTGATTGTCTGTATTTTCATCTGTGAAATAAAGATTTTCATTGAGAAAAAAAAAAAAAACGGAGCCGGAGAGGCTTTCTACCGGACATCCGGTCCAAAAAGTGATTTAGCACAAATAAATCCGATTTATCCAATCAGTGATGGCGGGAAAACTTTGATCAGACCGGTCCTGTCAACATGAACGCGTCCGAACGTGACCTGCGGCAGTTTGCTCTCTTAGTTTTTTGTCGTTTGTTCAGTCAAAACAGTAAATAAGCGCAATCACCGGTCACGTGTCGCTCGCTTTAGATTATTCAGTTTGATCAGGAGTGATTTTACACAGGTCTGCGTGTGTGTGTGTGTGTGCGCGTGTGTCTGTGTACCTACACACGGGGGGCTCCAACAAATTGTGCCCAGGAACCTTTGCATTCTTGCCCTGTACATACACACACACACACAAAGTTCACTCACCTGTGTGGCCCTGTCCAATCAGCTTTTAAATACACCCTTCATTCTGATGATGTAACAGTGACGAAATTTTGAGAAAGTTTTGTATATATCTTGGATTTCTTTCCTTTTTTTTCAGCGTGTTTTTATCGCCTGTTTGGGAAAACAAGGAGTAGTTTAAGAAGAAATTTAAAATGGTTTCTCGATGATATATTTATTTGAACTGTAAGGCAAACTATTCTTCTCTTTTACTTCCATTTTATTCCACTCCTAGACAAAAGTTTTGTGTGTGTGTGTGTGTGTTTTGTGTACTTACATGTCATTGTGCAGTACATTTTTTCCAGTTGATTACATATTAATCCTGATTATTGTAGTCTTGAGGTGTCTGCGGATTGATGACTGCATGGATAATCACAGTCAAGTCTTCTTTTCTTGGAGAGTTTGGCTACGAACGGTCAGCTTGCTTTTGTCTCTAGTCGATCATGTTTCGGCAGCTTAGCGTTCTCATTGATTTCTCTTTTTTGTCTGATCTGGAGGCCACTTAGTCTTCAGTTGTCTTCAGTTTCCTAATCTTGTCATCAGTCCTGTTGGGTTAAACTGGTTGATTTTGGGGAATTAATCTGCCAGCCTGACATTCTTTAAAACATACTGACCAGGAGACAGTAGGTCTCACCAGAGTCGATGTTAATCCTGGAGATTTCATGCTGTCTGCTCAGAACTGAGAATGTGATGTTGGAGTTTGCGCAGAGGCAGAACAAAGGTTCATTATAGTGAATTTGCTTTTAAATCATTGGAGAGTTTCTGGCAAAAGGCACTTTAGTGTCTGTGAGGAAAACTTGGAAAGAGAAGAGGCGAAGGCTCAACTTTCTTTGCATCCAACCAACCAAAGAAAAAGATTTACTTAAGTCCTGTAAGGAGGCGGGGGTTTTTTTTAGCTTCACGGACGAATAGCCTTGAATATCAGTTCTGTTGTGAAGCTTTCTTGGCAGTGACAGTTTTTTCTATGTACAATCAGAACATTTAGTCAGAAGACATAAAGACATAAGAAAAATACTTGTTCCATTTTGTCAGTTTTCCTCTTTAAAGATGGAATCAGCAGCATTTGTTCATTGCAGCTTGTAAACACAAACAAGGCCCCTCCTCTCAGCTCCACGCTGTAGCGTGTACTTATGCTGCTTGTACCTACACAGCAAACTATGCAGGAATATAAAATTTGTTTTATTGGAGAAGTCAATAATTTATCAAGCTAGCACAAGCTTACCGCCGGTGTTTGGAAACAGAAAGCAGGCCAACTCTGCGTTGCTCTTCATCCCCGGCCTCTCCTTCAGCGCTCGAAAGCGTCTGAAAGTCAAACTGAGATTCACTTTTGTCTTGGAACGAACTTTATTCACTTGACGTTTCGCCTCACAAAGGCTGTATTTGCTTTTCTTCACGGCTACATCCGCATCCATAATCTTCTCTGGTATGGATGGTGTCCAGTTTCTATGTTTTATCCACTCCCATCCTCACCTGCGTGCTGTCATTGGCTAGAAGAAACACACCCACTCCCCAACCAGAAACGTCCCGATTAAATCAAAACATTGAAACACAGGCAGGGGGCGGGGCTCTGCAGACACAGTCTCCACCACACGTGTAGAGGCCCAGAAGTGATGATTGAGCTGCATTACTCTTGTACAAGTCTGTGCTTAGTTTTTAGGAAAACTGCTGATTCTTTCTTTAAATGTTTTTTTCAGGCTGTGATAATCAGAGTATGAGAGTAAAAAATGTGATCTCTACATGTGGAGGCAAGTAAAGAATTGTCAGACTGTTTCAGTGCAGATTGAAGCTACAAGATGCAATGAGACAGCAAGGCATCAAGGTGATTTATGTGTCAAGCATGCACAATGAAACGAGCGTTGTAGTCCTTCATGCTACAAACATAAGACACACTGTCGGCCGGTCAAGTGCATCATCTCAATCCTGCATGTTTCTGTTTTTTCCACTTCATTTTCCTGCTGCCAAACCTTAACTCGAAGCAGCTTTAAGTCCAGGCTGGGCTGATGGCTCTTATCCCTCTTCCTCTTCCTCTCTTCCTTCTCCTCCAGGGGGGAGCTGGAGGAGAAGGATCCAGCTGGTTCGGCTGCATGGTCAGAAGGTGCCGAAGGTGGTAATCCTCTCAAAAATCCGCTGCTCTTAATCCAAACCCAAGTTTCCTTTCCCAGGGCTGATAAGTGTATTTCTTTCAGAGGTTTCAGTCATCAAGCCGAACAAAACAACATGTTGAGTAAACAAAGCAACAACACAAAGACCGAGAAAGATCGAGCGCAGAGAAGAAATCTGTAGTTAATGAGAGAAAAATGCAGCAAAAATATATGACAGATTTTCTCTGATTCCTCCCATCAGAAATCTGAGAAGTTTGAGACTTTTCACACACACACACACACACACACACAAAGTTGAGAAGACACAGCAAAGGGAGTTATGTGAAGAGAGGAAGAGCAAGATTGTTTATTTTTTTGTGCTGCTTGTTTCTCTGTTTTCTCCTTCAAGGGCAGAAAGTGTAGCTGGAAAAAAGAAGATGAGTGAGCGAGAAACAGAGAGAGAGAGAGAGAGTGTGTGTGTGAAAGATAGTGACGCTCTGATCAGACAGACGGTGAACAAGAAAAAATGAAGCTCAGAAGACGCCGCTCCCCAGTGGTTTACACAAACAGGTTCGTGTTGAGAATAAAGGCCGACAGCTGTAATTGGACAGATAAGGTCTAAATAAAACTTCGAGCTCCGTCACTCTCGCGTCTCACTTCAAGGTTTTAACTATTTAATAAAACAAAATGCATCTCTGCATGGTGCTGGGGCTCCCTGTGACGCTCTGGGACGAATGTGCGTGAGAGCCACAGGCTGTCGGCTCAGGACCTTGCATTTAGAAGTATCTGCTGAACATGGAAGAGTATTTAGCAGCTGAAGACTAATATGTTTACAAAGATGAAACAAAAGTGAATATGTGACTTAAGGTCACCAGCTGGCAAGACACATGACTTCAATCACACATAATGTTGCTGTATGGCTGCTGGATGTGTTTGTTAATACATTCACCAAACCAGCTGCAGAGGGTGACAACGTGGAATGTGTTGAGTTCAGTGTTGGGAACTGAGCTGATTTAGAACCGTGACCGACTGCAATTCCCAGCGTTGAACTTTCAGGTAACAGACAGTCCAACACGTAGGATGCTACCTTCACCATCCAGCTGTAAATGACCCCCCCCTCTTCAAAATGTAGATCAACACAAAGACTTTTTTCTTCTTTGTATCTTTTATAACTGTGTCACCCACAAGCACCACCTGTTTGACAAAGTGTGCAATTTGCCTGCACCATTTTCACCATGCAGAGACTAAGATTGGCCGACATTAATCTGACACTCACACGGCTAACATCAATGTCAGACTAACAGCTAGCTTACAATAGATTGCATGCTATGTCATACAAGCTTCACATGCTAAAACTAGATCGGCATCAGGATTCATTTGGTAATCCGAGTGTCAGACATGATGACAATATTCTGGATTCAGGAAAATGTTTTTTTGTTTTTTTATCTCCAGTATGAGGTCCATGGTGAATGGCTTTTGTGATATTGTCAGTTTATCTTTTAGATCGACGAGATGTCACAGTCACTAAAAAGACAGAGAGGGAGGTTATAACTTCTGAAGTCTCCCAGAATTTGTAACCCTACTCTCTTCTTTGAAGCTCATATTGAATTATTTTCCTCCCCTCAGAGCGCAGTGAAACAGCGCAAGCATTGAAGAGGGTTATTTGATTTCTCCAGTTACAGGTCTGATGTTGATGTACAAAAGACAGAGAGAGCTGCTTGTCTCAAGCTGGTCTTGGCTGAAAGAAAATACCAGAGGAGTGATAGAGACGGTTTCTTAATAAAACAACTCACTTTAAAAGACAAAGACTGACTGAAGCCGCAGCCATGTGGCAAAGAAAGACAAACAAATATGAATGTGCTGAAACAAAACATTTCACATAAAAAAATTCCTGTCGGAAAAATGACCACAAAAAAAAAAAAAAAAAACCCCCCCCCCCCCCCCCCCCCCCCCACACACACACACACACACACAGGAAGCTTTTTAACAACAATGAAAATATGGTGCGGACAAAATAGGTGAAGAGTTCACTTAAGAGTTGTGGTGGTACTGAGACAACATTAATAGGAGAAAAAAACAAAAGGTTTTCTCTTCTCACCTGTTACATTTTCCACAGATTTCAACCTGTTACAGCAAAGAAAATCACACTTCGAATTTGTATTTAAATAAAAAGAATTACATCCTAACAACTTTCATTTGTTGTTCATCAGGTTCAGATTAGATTCAGGCCCTGTTCTACAACAAAATGACTTATTGTGCATCTGAGATTAAAAGGGGTGCAGCTACAGCAACGAAAAATAGAATCACTGGTGAACAGATTCTGATTTCTATGTTCTGAAATCACCCAAGCAACAACATTTCAAATGTATTTCAAGTGGTTTACTGAAATATTTCATCCCACCAGTTCAGAATAATCATTCAGACTTTAACACTGATAGTTCATGGTCATTTTGAAAAGCCTAACATAATTTGTGCATTACTTCCAGAACAACAACATTGTGTTATGTTTACCAACAGAACAAACCAAATTCTGCACAAGCACTTGGCACCGGTTGTTGTATCCAGTCGTGGTGAATGCATCTGTGTTGCCTTTTGACTCAAAATGTCTGCAAGCGCAGCAATACATGGCATCACTCTTGCAGGAATACTGTAGTCATTCTTCGTTTTTAAACCATGAACTACAAAGTGACCGACTCTGCTGTACAAACGAGGTGGGTATTTATTTAAACATACTTGGACAGGCTCTTCTTTATCGAGGTCATTTGGGAGCAGCACTGGCGGGCAGCCAAGCGGCGTCGGTGTTTGAGTCTGGTCCAGGTGGGGGGGTCGAGCGGGAGTGAGCCAGTGGCAGTAGCTGCGCAAGTTTAGCGGCTAAATTTGGCTGGATTCTCGTTGCTGCTCGTAACATCGCTAATCTCACCCCATGGCCTGCTGGAGTGTCTGCAGCGATGGAGGCAGTGTTGTCGGTGTTAGGTGTGTGTCGGCTGCAGCGGCTGCTTCAACCATTTTCGGATATCCACAACGATCCAATGATTTTGCCAACCTACACAAATGTAGCCTACAGGGATTCACTAACCCTGCTGCCACGTGCATGTCATGATGTGCAGGGCGGGTCACAGGTCACACGTGAGCCGACTCACTTTTTTAGTTTTAAATTAGTTACTGTAAATATATGTGTGTGTGTGTGTGTGTGTGTGTGTATATATTGTAAAAAAATAATAAAATAAAAAGTAAAAGAGAGGAATTATTTCATCCATTCAGTTGAGGGTGCTGAGAGTTTGAAATGAGGGTGCAGTGCAGGCTTTTGCACCCCTACAGAACCAGGCGTGATTAGATTAGAAAAACTTTTTTAATCGTTGGTGGGGAAACTCATTCACACATAACAAACGATATATTCACAATACATAACAAGTTGATAAAAAACACCATAAAACCATTTGAGCCATGACTGACAGCTGTGGAACAGAGCCACAGAGAGGAGCCGTCCACAGGCTGACCTGTTGAACAGACTCGAACCTGTTGCAGAACGAGACTCTGCATCAGTTCGCTTCATGTAAGCAGGGATATTTTCACAGAGGTGTAAATGGACTAAATGTTTATATCTGCAATATTTTCATATTCACAGTAGACTTGGGTAACATAGTGAGTAGCTAACAAACTTTTAGTGTCTGAATGTCAAATTCACATTTAATTGAAACTGAAATGTCACATGTTTTGACCCCACTGGCCCTTCAACAGTCATAATCTTATATTTATTTTATTTGTGCTCAGAGTCCTTTACACTACATTTGGGTGAGTTTGTTTTTCATGTGCAAACGTATTTTTTGTGGGTCACTCATCATTATGAAAAGTCAAACACAGCAGATTTCAAAAGAGACATAATTACCCTCTCTCCTCAGTTCGCCCCAATTAGCACATTTTACATAAACTGAACGTCAGGATGGAAATCCTACGTCTTAGTTTTCGCCCCTAAAAGCTTCCTAACAAGTTGCTGCTCCAAGAATTATGGCTGGGATGGCAAGTTCAGCGCTTAATGAGCTGAGGAAGTGTTGTGTTAGCAAGTGGGCTGTGTCTGGTGTGAGGATAGTTTCTCACTTCATGGCTTTAATCCGCTTTAATACCCCACTGCCAGCTTCCTCTGCTGCAGTTACAGGTGTGGGAGGTTCTTAAGATTCTCAGCCAGGGGACACAGACATGTATTAAAGGCAGATGTGTTGAATGGTGGGAACATGCTTACAGGTCAGAGAAGTGGGCTTACTGCCAGTGGGCTGTTACATCAAAAGGACATTAGATTAAATGTTGTAATAGTTACAGCAGATGTTTGAACAGTACTTCTGTACTTATCTTTGGTTTGGGTTCATGATGCTCAGTGCAGGAAGAGAAAACTTAATACAGAGACCGTTACTGGTAGAAAGCGAGACGTCTCACTGACCATTCATTTCCTGTATCAGTGTCACACGGTTTTTCACCCGCCTGCTGTTCTGCTGTTTTAATATTGTATTTGTAACGTGAGCCCACTTTTCCCTCTGTGGAATGAGCCGTCAAAACTCTTTCGCAAATTTGTATTCCTGTGTTTCTGTTGCAAACTCATGTCGCTGCCGGTGTGAAGAGTTTCGATCTGAACATTTTGTGTCTGAACAATTCTCATTTTCATGTTGTTTATACGTGACACTCCCAGTGTTTACAGGAGAAATGAACGTGATCACAGATTATGACCAATTCTTTCGCCCCATCATCACCAAGATACATATTGGACCCATTTTTCACAAGACACATATCTTCTGAACATTCTGACACAAAAATGACATTTTTCAGACTCACAAATCAGGAGAAATTCTTGAGATTTGGGAACCGGTGCTTCCCGCAGTGCTTCACAACGGGCATCAATGGACATTTAAATGGTCTTATAGGTGAAACCATTCATTTTAATTTTTTTTTTTTTGCTGTGTCTTTTAAATAAACCATTAATTAAAAGTTCAAACTTACATCAAACAAATATCATGAGACACAAAATCCATCTGCTTTAATCCATTCACACCACGTTCTAACACTTCCAGACAAGGCGGAGAAATGGTGGTTCCTAACTGTCTCTATGGGAGACGTGACTCCACCCACTTAGGAGACAGGAAGTGTATATTCCATTTCACACCATGGGCAAAGCCTAGAGTAAATGATCCTGTGTTAATAATTGACAGTCTTTGGTTAATATCAACCCAGGTAAGTGGGTCACGTCAGTCATACTGCAATGACCGCCATCTGTTGACCACGCAGGGAGTCTTTATAACAACAGGAGGTGTGACGTGCAGCTCCTCGTGGAGTCAATTTTCCTCCAAAAACAAAGAGAAAACCTACAGATCTCTCACTGCAGAATATTTTACGCAGATGGACTAAAAGATGAAAGATTTATTTTAAATATTTCCTTCAGAAGTTTGAGGATGAGATTTTACATCCTTCTGAGGATAAACAATGTATGCCTGCCACCTTCTGCCTTCAAGTCAGAATGAACGACAGAAATGAGGGTCAGTTTGGATCAAGTTTATTTTTTTTATATAAATATATCATAATATCTTAAATTGTTGCATTTATTTACATCAGTTGTAGACACAAATTTGGTCCTTCTATTTTCATATATAGTTTTATTTTAGTAATCCCTCATTTACTCTCCCCTTAAAAGAGAAGTTTATTTTTTTGCACATTAAGCCTAATAATAAGGATATTTATGATCACATTTCTACAGCATTATTCTGATGAACGGTGCAGTCCTGAGAGCTGGAGCTTGTTGCTGACATCACAGCTAGCTAAAAAAAAAAAAAAACAGCAGAGGAGCATGAGTACTCAGACAATCCTTCAAAAATACAATAAACGCTTGTTTTAAAAGATGTGAAACTCTCCAAAAGCGTCTCTTTCAGCTGTTTCACGAAACAAACGAACAGCCTTGTCGGGGTTATATATCTGTGTTAAGCTTAGTGTTTTTTAGTGTAAGTACATGTGAGAATACCACTAAACATTCAGTGAGTTTTACAAAAAGGATTGTCTGAGTGCACATGCTCCTCCATTGTTTTCAGCTAGGGGTGACGTCAGCAACGAGCTGCAGCTCTCAGGACGGCAACAGTTGTCATAATAATGCTGTAGAGCATCGTATATGATCGTAAATATCCTTATCATAAGGCTGAATGTGCAAAAAAACTAACTTCTCCTCTAATTTAACATGTCCATTTCAAATGTAACTGCCTCGCCCACATACTTCCACGTGTCATTTACATCGGCTTTGATTTGCACAATACATCCACTAGAGGGCAGTTCAGAGTCTAAAGTTTCCATTTGTACTTCTGCATGTGCTCAATAAAGAAAGTAAAATAAATTCCTCTCACTATAACAACAACAAAAAACATGGCAACAGTTCTAGTGGTTATCACTTGAGAAACTGAGACAGGAGGAGCGCTGTGAGATCATTAAATACAATGCAATTTTTATTCTCTTTGGTTCTTCTTATCTTTCTTCCCTTCTTTTTTGGCTGTTTCTTGCTCTGGTCAGGCTTGAACTATTGTCTACACTGCCCCCACATTTTCCCGCGGTGGTTGAAGGTAGTGCACCGTTTGTCTGCATCTGCAAGCTTCCAGTGAACATGCAGACATGCGAACAAAATCAACCCAGAGTACAGACAAATGCTCCATCCATATCTGTGTACACACACACAGTCTGAGTCACACAGAAATAAAACACGTGTGTCAGCATGCATCACATGTGAGTACGATTTTCATTGTCTTGGCGTGAAGCTGAGCCTCAGCATGACAGTTTAATTTTCTCCAGTTGACCTTTTCATTCAACATGTTCTCAGATAAGCTCAGGTGGAACACACACACACACACACACACACACACACACACACCTCCTCCTGCAACCTTTACTCTGTCTTTTGCAGTCATTGGACCTCAGAGCTCCTGGGTGAATACCAGCCTGCACATACAACCAAAACATAAAAAAACAAATTTCACACAAAGTGAGAACAGCTGAATCATTCCCACATTCAAAGAGGCATTTGATGCCTTGATGTTAAAGAAAAAAAGAACAATATTCCCTATGTGTGTTTATGCGTTTGGGACCAACATTCAAAGCATGATACCTTATTTCAACGTGTCTCAATACTTTTGTCACATGATCCCTTATATCAAACCAATTAGGAGAATATTAAAGTCTAATAAACGTACAAAAGATGAAGCAGCAGAGATTGCTCAGCAGCTTCCGCCAGACCTGCTTTATGTCATGGACGACATGAGCAAGTCAGATGTGCTGCTTCCAGGAATCAAAAATCAGGTTGTGGTGAAGTTGGGCGAGAATTTATCCAATGCACCTTCCAACCAAACCACCTGACGTCTGAATTTCAGAAATACAGCCATCTATTTCTTCAGTAGACAGAAACTTCACCAACTACTTTTTACAGCGAGGCTTGCAGATAACTTGATTCAGTGCACTTATGATGCGTTGGTTGTAAACAAGTCGGCTCTTTTACATGAACAAGAGGAACCTTTTACAGGTCGCTGTTTGTTTTTCCTTTTTATAAATTAATTCAAGATGGAATTTATCAGATGTTTTTTTCAGCACACTGCTCTGTTGCATGCAATTGCCCAGATGCTCAACACCGCCTACATGTTGTGGTCATGTGTTGTACATGCGACCAATCATGTGTGATGAGGACGTGTGTGAGCAGGAGGGGAGTAGCTGCCACAAGACATGAACAGAGACAAGTGAGCACACCACAGTGACAGGAGTAGTTGAATTATAAGGTTTAGTGTAATGACATTGAATAATCCCTGGTCCGCCGGTGGGCCTGAAAAAACACTTTCATTTAAATTATTGCCATAAATACACCATTTGTCCTAGCCAGAAACTTTAAAAACTGTTTAAATCGTCAGATTTTCAAGTTTCCGATGGTCATTGAACTTCTCGCACGTGAGGTCAGTACCGAAATCTAAGCATAAATCTGACTTAAAACTGTGACTTTTCATCAAATTTGTTTTATTCCTAATGTCTTCTTTAAAAATCTGCCAAAAGCAAACTGTTTGCTCCATCTACAATCTGTAAAACACAAAAAATTCTGCGTTCCTTTGTGCACTTTGGAAGCCATGAATGATTCAGATTCAGATTAGCACCACAAATTAAAGTCACAGCGGATATTTCAAAATTTGAACAACGTATCTGAACTGATAAAGATGCTTGGGGAAAGCAGAGGGAGAAAAAAAGCACATTTACTTATTTAAGTTGAAGTACAGATACTTGTGTAAAAGACTGGTAAAAGTAGAAGTACTGACTCAACTTCTTTACTCAAGTAATAAAGCACAGGTTGTGAAATGTACTCAAAGTATCTAAGTAAAAAGTTTCCCTCTGAAGAACGTTTCTAGCTTTTCTGGTCAAAGCTAATTGAAGCTCACGTCATATTAATCTAATGCAAAGACTATTAAACTTAAAAGCAGAATCAGTAGGATTAGTCCGAGCTGTTCCTGAACGCACCAGAAAATGAACTGATTGTTGAGTCTCATTCCCAGAATGTCAGAGACATTTTGGGTTGGTAAAGCGTCCTGAGCTCAGCCGAAAAGACAAACGCATTCAAACTAAAGGAACGAGCCTGTTTGGAATATGGAGCGAGGAGAATGTTCAGATATTTGTGTTCAAGGGAGGAAAAGTCAAAAGCTGTCAGAAAAAATAAGTACCCAAGTAAAGTACGGATACCTGAAAAAAACTACTTAAATGCAGTAGGCAAGGCAAATCTATTTATATAACACATTTCAGCATCAAGGCAACTCAAAGTGCTTTACATCAAACATAAAAATGCAGAAGAATCACATTAAAATAACATTTAAACATACAATATTAAAACAAGTCATTCAAAAACAAGAGAAAAGTAAATAAAAACAGCTAAAATTTAGAATAAAAGAGTAATAAAATTCCAGAATAAAAGTTACAGTGCAGTAAAGAATAACTTCATGAAAGGCAGTAACAAACAGAAAAGTCTTCACTCTTGGTTCAAAAGCATTGAGGATTTCAGCAGAGCTGCAGTTTTCAGGGAGTTTGTTCCAGATATTTGGTGCATAGAAACTAAACGCTGCTTCACCGTGTTTAGTTCTGGGTCTAGGAACACACAGTAAACCTGTGCCAGATGATCTGAGGGGTCTGGACAGTTCGTAATTTTGTAGAAAATCAGTAATGTATTTCGGCCCTAAACCATTTAGTGCTTTATAAACCAACAGTAATATTTTGAAATCTATTCTCTGAGAGACAGGAAGCCAGTGTAGAGACCTGAGAACTGGAGTGATGTGATCCACTCTCTTGGTGTTTGTGTGGACTCAAGCAGCAGCGTTTTGAATCAGCTGCAGCTGTCTGATGGACTTTTTAGGGAGACACAAGAAGACACCATTATAATAGTCTACTGGAGATAAATGCATGGACAAGTTTTTTCAAATCCTGCTGAGACATGAGTCTTTTTATCGTTGATATATTTTTAAGGTGATAGTAGGCTGACTTTGTAATTGTCTTAATGCAGCTGTTCAAGTTCAGGTCTGAGTCCATGACTACACCCAGATTTCTGGCTTGGTCTGTAGTTTTTAACATTACTGACTGAAGCTGAGTGCTGACTCTTAATTGCTCCTCTTTGGCACCAAAAACAATCACCTCAGTTTTGTCTTTGTTTTTTTATTGAAGAAAGTTCTGGCACATCCGGTCACTGATTAGATCAACACACTTTCTCAATGTTTGTATCCCTGGTGATATGGTTATGTAGATTTGTGTGCTGTCTGCATAGTTATGGTAACTAATTTTGTAGTTTCCCATAATCTGAGCCTGTGGAAGCATGTAGATATGAAACAGCAGAGGGCCTAGAATGGATCCTTGGGGAATGCCACATGTGATTGTTTTCTGCTCAGATGTGTAGTTACCTACTGACACAAAGAAGTCCCTGTCTATAAGTAGGATTCAAACCACCAGCTGTACCAGAAAGTCCCATCCAGTTTTCCAGCCGATTAAGTACTATGTTGTGGTCGACCATGTCAAAACTGTAACTCTTCCACTGTCTGTGTTTAAGCGGATGTCATTGAACACCTTAATAAGGGCAGTTTCAGTGCTGTGGTGAGGTTAAAAAACCTGACTGGAAGACATCAAAGCAGCTATTCAGCGCCAAGAAGTTATTCAGCTGTTGAAACATAGCTTTTTCAATGATTTTACCCCAGAAAAGAAGGTTTGATATGGGCCTATAGTTACTCATTACAGACTTGTCCAGATTATTCTTTTTTAGTGGTGGCTTGATGACTGCAGTTTTCAGAGCCTGTGGGAGGACATCTGAGGTCATGGCATCTAAGACTTTTTTGAAGAAGCCTGCGGCAGAATGCCAAGACAGCTGGAGGACGATTTCAGGTGTTGAGTAATGTCCTTCCAGTAAGGAAGTATTTGTACTTTGTAACTTCTGCTGGAGGTGAGTGAGAAAGGTGTTTGAAGTTTTGGGTAAACTGATCCTTTAACCATCAAAAAGCACATTAAAGTGAGGTCCATCCAAAATGTCAGTGCTAAGTTTGGAAAAATGTCCTCACTGTCAAACTGTTCACCACATCAATATGAGAGGAAAACACACAGAAGCAGCTCTCAAGTCTTCAAAAGTCACTTCTCGGTATTTATGATACAAACCTTGGAGACGACTTGGCTGGTACAAATGGAGCAGACCTTGCTTGTGTATGAAAAAATGTATGAGTGAGTCAGACTGACAAACACTGTCTACACACAAAAAACACAAAAACAAGTGCTTCTCGCTTTTAATCCATCTGCATGTGTATAAAGGAACTTTCACACAGCCATGGAACAAACAATTTCCTCATGATTAACTAAAGACTACCATTTCACATCATATTTAAGGACATCAAAATATGTGTTTGAACTGACGTGTGATTTTTGGAGAGCATTGAACTGAACTGCCAATGGAGCTGAATCTGAGAAAAGTGACAGCTCAGTGTCTGCCTGATGGAGCACAGACAGTGTAATCAGACACAATCAAAGTAATGGGGTGATTTAAGTTTTAATGTTTTCATGTAGCCTTTAAGTTTTAGCAGCTTGAGTTTTTTATTTCATGATAATCTGGTGACATTTTCACCGCAGCCATTGAATCTGAGCCTCCGTTGGAAGATGGATGCTTTTCCTTTCCTCTCCTATTGCAGAGCAGTTTTTCATAAATTGCTGAAGCAAAAAACATAAACCATTCTGGTGGGGCATTTTCTGTGCTTCTCAGTACTTTATAGAAGTACCCGATGATGTCAGTGGGCATCTGTCTTTTTCACTATTCATACACAAAGGGGGGCTGAGCACCACCACCTTTGCTGTGATTAAGTAGCACACTGTGGCATGTTTTCCTCAAAGTGAAGGTCAGGTGTAAAACTGACCTTTATCTAAGCTCTGCCCCCAACACAAACGGGCCAATCAGAGCATGGTATCCGCCAGCTCTGACCGCGGTCTGATGACTACACGGCTGTGCTCCAATGAAATTCAAGCAATTTTTTCATATTTTTGTCTTTTTCAGGCTGGTTCTGTGAATTTCGAGCTTGTCATGGTTAAACATGTCTTGGGCACTTTTAAAAGTGAAGCTCGTTATTCAGCAAGGTTTGAAGAAGTTTTACATTCTTTACCTTTCCAAAATCAAACGGTGAAAAGTGTAACATTACGCTCTGGGTTGAACTGTTCGGGCATCCTCGTTCCCCGTTGAACCCCTCACAGTTTAACAAGCACAGCTAATGTTACGTCTGCTTCAGTAACCGTTCGATAAACACTGAGGTCATGTTACGTTGTTATTAGTGGATATTAGCTGATTAATTTGAGTTACTTATAGCTATTAAGAGCGCTAGAAAGCCTAGCTAGCTAAGCTAAAGTCTGTGACTGCAGTCTGGAAACAGCAGCTCTCAACAGTTTACAGCATTTAACTAAAACTCAAACCCGACAAAAAAGCTCAGCTTTACTTTCAACATTAAGACACAAACAGACGTGTCCTCTGCTTGTCCTAAACGGGTCCTAAATTGTTACGAGGGTCCTTGTTTGTTTAATGAATGAAGTGAAACACAAGTCGAAGCGGCTGCACTGTGATCTGTAGCTTTAGCATGTATCTTTATATTCAGAACTCTAACCTGTTTTCACTGCTGAGTCACTTTGACTTCCTGTATTTATCATTCAAAGGCTTATTGCAGACCTTCTGTCTGCTGCTGTCTGTTTTTTTTTTTTGATTAAGACGATATTTCTCCAGGGAGTGTAGTTAGTTACAGTTTGAGCTTCATGCTAGCTCCGAAAGCTTGAGAGACATAGCAACAATAACTAACTAAGGGGGGTGTGGCGTAGCAAAGGTTCAGTTGTACAGTCTCCATTACGGAAGATCCTCTTTAAAAACAAAACAAACAACAACAAAAAAACTGAATGCAGGGGCACCCTGGTAGCTCAGTTTGTAGGTCGGGTGTCACATGCACAGAGACTGTGTCCTCGCTGCAGCAACCCCCGGGTTCGATTCCACCCTGTAGCTCTTTACTTCATGCCATATCCTCTCTCTTTCCTGCATTTCCTGTCCAATTCTTCAGCTGTCCTATCTACAAGCACATGGAAGGCTGTTTTATACTCAAAAGACAAGTGTCCGTCCACAGTGTCTTAAGACAATGAATGATGTAAAAACGACATAAGTACGTGTGGTCCGACTGTATCTTGCACCTGTCAAAACTTGTAAGGTTGCAGGTTGTCATTTTGATTTGTGTTACATTTTGATTGGTTGGCTGGACCGAGTGCTTTATCATTGCCATGGAGATAAAAATAGTGCTATACTTGCTATGGCCAAGGTGGAGAAAAAATAGTAGTCTTGCATTGGATGGCTTTGAGGATGAGGTGGGTGAGGCGAGAAAATACCCATCACAGAGGGATTTTTTAAGATGCCCATGTTGGGATTTTGCAACTTAATATTTTGGCTATCAAAATTAATTAATGATCATCATAGATAATTATTAATTGTGTTTAATAATAACATCTAATTTACATCAGATTGCCTCAGGAGCACCACCCTTAAAAAGGGAAAAGATAGCCACTTTGTTGAATCAGTCTCATAAAAATACTTAACTATCAATTTGGAATGTGATCAATAATTAATTAATAACTAAAATCAAATGACCATGTTAACAGCTCGTAAAGGTTGAAGGTTTTCAGAGTTCTTGTCAGTGAAGAGGTTGGCAACATTCATTCTTGTACAACATTAAACAGAC
>JAPQLA010223600.1:0-15836 GCA_029822935.1 Naso vlamingii
TGACGGTGCATGACTGCATGTTGCTGCTGTCTTGACACTACGCTGTGATGATCGCTTTATTTATTTATTTATTTATTAATTTATTTGCGGGCGAGTGACCGCATCTGAGTCAGCACATAAATGTTTATCTATCTGTCCCGTCACATCTTTTGTCCGATCAAAGGCTGCTGGCACACGTAATGGAAACTCGACCTGACTAATCAACACAGCTGAAACGGTGACAAAAACTAAGGAGTTCACATCTCTCTCAGCCAACCACAAACACCCTCATCATCAGAGAGCGTATATATTCGGCATCTCATCTCAAATTCAAAAGAAAACAAACAAAGAGAGACAGACAGAGAGACAGACAGAGAGAGAGAAAAAATGAGAGAGAGAAAGAGTGCGCTGCAACAAATTGTAAGTTATGTTCAGTGTCTTCAGAATTAACGTGCTTGTGATGATCAATACAAATGTTATAATTTTCTTGCTTAACGTAATCTACAAAGATGGAGTATATTGTTGCGAGGAGGATGAAGAGGAGGAGGAGGAGGTATCCGGAAAGGGTGTACCGGCAAGCACCTTGCCTCGCGACACATTTAAAGGTGAGGAGAGGAGCTCCTTTGATTGGTGAAGATCTGAATCGGCTGTGTTAATCCCACTTCACGCCTTTCTCTCCTCCTCCTTTCTCACTCACGCCTTCTCTTCTCCCTCCTTCCCACTTGTGCCGGTAGGAGGGACAGGAGGAGTGCCTGTGCCGGGCTCCGCCGGATTGCACTGTGCACGAAACTTGCAAAATGCACCTGGACACACCCCGTTGGCGCAGCGCACCTGCGTGTTGTGGCAGGGTGGGGAGGAGGGCCGTGGAAACCAGCCTTCAGCAGGCTCCACTGCTCTGTTCCTCCGACAGAGAAGCAGAGAGGGGGCTGGAGGTCTGTGTGGTGTGTGCCTACGGCCGAGCGCTCTCTGGCAGCTTTCCTCCAGTGTCCACACAACGCTGCATGTGCAGCTGTAAACTTTTTTTTTTTTTTGAATTTCATGCCACTCTTCTCTGACTTGTTGTGTGGTGTGTGTGTGTGGTGGGCTTGCTCTCTTTACTAAACAGATATGAAGTGGTTGCATGTGAAATTTTTCATGTGCATTGTTCAAAGTGAATCTGTGTGTGTTATATATTGAGTTGATTAATGACCTCCTATGGACACTGTTATTGTACTGAAATGACATGTTACATACAACTGTCGCCAGAGGGCGCTCCTGCACCAGAGTTGAGACGGAGTCGAATAAATCAGCCGAGTGAAGCAAGACGTGGTCTCCGTGATTATATTGGTCTTATAGTATAAGTTGGAATAATACATATCAAGACACAATAAAGTGGCGACGAGAATAAAGTGGCAGATGCGTGTATCCTGTGCTCGTTGGAAGGAGGACTTTGAGCCAGCCGGTGTTTGTTTTTCCGACCCTTTTTGCTGTGACTGTCGGAGGTTAGTAGAAGAGCTAACTAGCTTCACCGTCAAGGACGCAGCATGGCAGTAAATAACAAAAAGGAGCCGTGAGTACAGGTAAAAGGGAACTGGAGCAGTAACTTGCTAATAAAGCTAAAATGACCGGGCTGATCGGCAATGTTTGGCCCCTATGATGAGAGGGAAGAGCAGTGGAGCTCCTATACAGAGTGTTTTGATTGCTTTGTCAAGGCAAATGACATTGCTGATGAAAAGCTTGTGCTGACATTTTTGAGCGTGGTGGGGCCGAAGACGTTCAACTTGCTGCGTTGCCTGGTTCAGCCAGAAAAACCCGCGACCAAAAGCTACGACAGCATAGTGGCTACCTTAGCAGCTCACTTCGCACCGAAGCCCCTGTTAATTGCTGAACGTTTTCGTTTCCATAAGAGGAACCAAGAGGAAGGGGAGTCTGTAACAGTGTTTGTGGCTGCATTAAAGAAGCTAGCAGAACATTGTGAGTTTAATGATGTGCTGAATGACACAATCAGAGACAGACTCGTGTGTGGGCTGAGGAGTGAAGCAGCGCAGAAACGTTTGCTAACTGAAAGTGCACTTACCTTGGAGAAAGCTATTGAAATCAGTGTGTCCATGGAGTTAGCCGCTAAGGAATCTCATCAGCTCAATTCAAGTGCAAAACTCCACAAGGTCTCCACAGAAGAAAAGGGAGCACAGAGCAAATGTTACCGATGTGACAAAAGTGGACATTTTGCGGCGGAGTGTTGAAGTAAAGACATTAATTGCAGGAAGTGTGGCAAAAAGGGGCACATTGAACATGCTTGTAAAAGTAAGGGAGCTGACAAGAAACCGAAACAAGGCAACCAGAAGCCAAAGCACAGATTTAAAAAGAGACAGTCTGTACATAACATGCAGCAAAGCCACACCACTGCTATGGGCAGCAGCTCATCAGATGAGGCAGCAGTGTATGTATTGTCAGTTACTGGAGGACCAAGTGGATACTGGGTTTCTCCACTGCTGGATGGACGGCCAGTGCGCATGGAAATTGACACAGGTTCAGCAGTATCACTCGTGTCTGAGACTGTTTATAAGGAGACTTTGCAGCACATTCCCTTACAACCCTCTAGCCTCATCCTGAAAACCTACACGGGGGAGCCAGTGCCAACACAAGGGCTAATCGATGTCACAGTCCAGGTAAATGGCCAGACAGCTAAGCTACCACTGTATGTGGTTAAAGGAAATTTCCCCTCGCTGTTGGGCCGCTCTTGGCTTGAGAAGGTCATATTGGACTGGCCCGCAGTTCGCATGCTGTGCAGAGGAGACACAAGTCTGTCAGCTATTCTGAGCAAACATGGTGAAGTGTTCAAGGAAGGACTAGGGAGCATGAAAAACATCACAGTCAAAGTGAACATTAAGGCCGATAGCAGACCAAAGTTCTGTAAGACCAGTTCCCTATGCAATAAAACCAAAAGTTGAAGCAGAGCTGGAATCCTTGATTAAGAGCGGAGTGCTGGAACCTGTCAGCCAGAGTGACTGGGCCACCCCAATAGTGCCGGTCATGAAAAAGGCTGAATCTGTGCGGGTGTGTGGAGATTTCAAAGTTACATTCAATCCGGTACTGGAAGCTGAACAGTACCCACTGCCCCACATTGATGATTTGTTTGCTGGCTTGGCAGAAGGAAAAAAATTCAGTAAGATTGACCTTAACAAAGCCTACCTCCAGGTGCATGTGGATGAAAAGTCAAGAGAGCTGCTTACAATAATCACCCACAAGGGCCTTCTCCCTATCACCCCCCTACAAACGGACTAGCAGAGAGATTTGTTCAGAGTTTGAAACACGCTTTAAAGGCCTCACAGGGACAAGGCTCCCTTCATCAGCGGCTGCACAGTTTCCTGCTGTCCTGTAGAAATGTTCCACACTCAACCACAAAAGTTGCTCCTGTGGTGCTTCTCATGAAGAAACAGCTCCGTACCAGTCTTGACTTTCTGAAACCACCCGATACTAAAGAGACTGTGCTACAAAAGCAACAAGCCCAGGTTGAGAGACGCAAACCAAGTTCAAAGGAAAGGATTTTCCACCCAGGTGATCAGGTACTTGCTCGCAACTACACCAACGGCCTAAAATGGGTTCCTACTACTGTCATAGCACAGACAGGCCCTGTGTCTTATACAGTCAGAACCTGTGAGGACATTGTCTGGAGGAGGCACGTGGACCAACTGCTTGCCGGAGCTACAGCACCTGAGGGAACTCCGCCAGTGAGTTGTGCTGAACCTGGCCAGCAGGCCAGTCCAACTCAACCCACACACACCCAGGACGCAGCAGATGCTGGGGAGCCCGCTCCGTCTGGTGTTCCACCAGCGGATCCACAAACTGAACTGCTTCCATCCCCGACACCAACATCTGTTCCTGACACAGCCAGTGGGGGTACGCCAGATGGCAGTGCTACCCGCCGCTATCCACAGAGAGAATGCCGGTCTCCCGAATGCCTAAATCTGTAGTTGTGACATATCCAGGAGTATGGGGCAGAATAATCCCCAGGGTTATGTCGGGGTCTGAGTAGTCCACCTCATTCCCTTAAAAAAAAAAAAGAAAGAAAGAAAAGACAGAAATTTTAAGTTGTGTATGATGTATGATAGCATGGCTGTTTAGTTAAGTGTTATGTAATTGTGTTTACGTACTTTTACAGTATTTGAGAATTGTTTATTTCATAAACGCTCACAGTGACATGCTACAGAAGTTGGAGTACACAATCTGTTTCGTAGTTCTGTTAATGGTACCATACTCATGCCTCATGCGGTTGATGTTTGATTTATTTGTTGTATGCCGGTGCAGTGTTCATTAAGTGGGGAGGAGTATGTTATATATTGAGTTGATTAATGACCTCCTATGGACACTGTTATTGTACTGAAATGACATGTTACATACAACTGTCGCCAGAGAGCACTTCTGCACCAGAGTTGAGACGGAGTTGAATAAATCAGCCTAGCGAAGCAAGACGTGGTCTCCGTGATTATATTGGTCTTATAGTATAAGTTGGAATAATACATATCAAGACACAATAGTGTGTATGCGTGGGCCTGAGCAGGTCTGAGCACGTCGTTGGCTCCCACCACAACAATGAGTCCCACACAAAGCATGTTGTTAATATTGTGGACAGATGAAGGACAGATTCACCGTTCGGTCCATAAATATTAGGACACTGACAAATGTTATTTTGCATGCCCTTTACGTATTAGAATTGAAAGAAAAATCATTATCATTTATCAGTATGCAATAGATTTTGAAATTTCAATTTTAATTTGAGAGTATTTACTTACAAGGTGACTATGGAATTGCAGAAATTTGATCTTTGTATTCCAAATGGACAGTGAGCTGCTCATCTGTTCCTTATTTTTTTTTTATAATATGAAACAAAAAGATGCTTATTATCTGACTATTTGTTTTGTCTGTTTTCTTTTTATTGTCTGTGGTTTGACCTGTCCTCTAATACACACAAATCTGGAGTACCAGAAGTTGAGTGGCCGCCATTACTGCTGTGGCGTCTCTCTGCGATATCAGCATGTTTCCGTCCTGAGAGGACGGAAATCAGCATGTTTGTGTCCCGAGAGGCGAATATTCTTTTTCCTTTTACCTTTAATTTCTATGTAACTTTACCTTTGACAATGATGTGTAAGAATTTGGGAGGACCCTGTGTAGTTTTCAGCTGCTTCAAAAAACGTGGCAAACTTTAACTTTGAAAAAACTGCAAGTTAAAAGGTCAGGGACAGTGCCACTGTCTGAGACCAGACGGTTTAGACTCACCGAGCTCGCAGAGATATTTGCTAAACTTGAATCAAAAATATTTTGATCATGGCTATTATACTTCTTATCGATCAATAAATGTTATTATTACATCATTTTGACCCTCTGTGAGTTAAATGTACACAACATGTTTTGGCTCCTCACCAGGTGATTAATGAATTAATCACAAATACTTTGCCTATATATTTTTTTAAAGGTGTTGGTTAATCATCACCCAGCAGGACTGTAATTTCAATTTTGTTGTTCATGCAGCTTAAATGCAGTTCTTAATAGATTATGCTGGTTAATAACCGTTATGGTAACATCAGTAGTTGGCCATATTCCACAGTACTTCATCACAAATATGTGACGGATGGTCTAAGATTAGCTCTGTCTCTCTTTCTCCTTTATGCATTTGGGCTATTGCCATAAAAAATGTTGTCATTTAACATCTGAATAAAGTTGAGATCTCTGTACAGCAGCCTACTGTCATCAGTGGCTGAGGACTCTAACACGTTCAGTCCAACTCTCCAAGCTGCTGCCACCCGGTGCAGCAGACACGGAGCTGCCACTGATGTCACCGCCACAAGATGGCAGCACACACACAAACCAGTAGCCAGATTCGTCTATACCAACCTTGACACAGCTAATTATGGAGTGAAGTGTTGAATTATGTTAAAACTTTCAATAAGAAGATTTAAAAGGACTTAAAAAGATCAATCACCATATATTAATTATTGTTCAACTGTAAATGATAAAGGTAATGTTAATCAATTTTGATAAATTATCTTTTTTCATTTCAGTATGTCATTTGATAATATTTCTAGAACATTTTTTATGTAACAGTAACAATTTTCAATATAAATTTATCATTGGTGCATTAAATTGTCGTTAAATGCTGTGTTTTAATGTCAAAATAGCTTCTCATCAACTCAGCGAGCAGTGCAGTTTGTTTCTGTTCTTTTATTGGACGATCTAATTCCCGCGAGAGCAGCCAGCTGGACGAAGTAACGGCTCGTACCTGAAAGCACGCTCACTCCGCCCACTCTGTCGCCGTGGAGCTGCGTCAAGCGCGGAGGAGCACATGTAGCACCGCAGCAGGTCAACGCTTCATGCCTTTCTAACTTGAAATGCACAAACATTTGCTGTCAGAAAAAATGCTACTCTTTATGATGGAGGGTTAATTAGTTCTTTTTATTCATGTTGTGGAGGCTTTCACAGCAGATGAGGGTAACTTTGAAAAACGGACGGTTTTGCTACACTAAAAAACGATTACCTGCCGTTTTTACAACAAAACGGGGAAATGTGCTGCGCTGTGAAAGTCACAGGAACGAACCCCATTGTGTTTTCAAATGTGTCGGTGTCGACTGCAAGTGTTGTACTTATATCCCACTTAAGATTATATAGTGGAGGGGCGACCTGTTGCATGTCCAGTAACAGGCTGTGAAAATACATTCACTGTGAAGTCAGCATTTACTGCTCATATGTCCAGGAAACATGAAGCACGCTCGGCAGATAGCATACATGACATGCACAGGGAAATTTCTCAGCCTTCTGTTGACACTGCATGCGAAGATGCTTCCCAAAGCTCAAATGATGCAATAATAAATGAAAGCACTGAACTGCCACAGGATTTCAGTGAGACTTTTTTTAGGAATGTATGCTTATTCTACCTAAAACTGCAAGGACAGCTCCTTCTTCCAGCTTCAACAACACAGACAATGGTAGAAGAGATGCAAAATGTGCATGAGCTGGGCACGATTACACTTTACGTAAACTACCTTTACTGTTAAAAGTTGACATTTCTCTAACAGATGATGCTGCTGTGTGAAGGATTCTGATCTGTTCTCTGCCTGTCATCAGGGACCTCTGAGAACAACATATTCAAAAACTCAGACATTCAAAAAGATTTTCAAATATGTAGAGCCTAAAACAATAACATTAGGAAAGGATGAAAACAGGACAGGAAGAATTTAGTGTCACAACAGTCTTGTGAAACAGACTCAGATGATTTAGGAGACATTAGTGATGGACAAATCTTCAAGTCCAACCAGTTCTACAATGAAAATCCAGGATGTCTGAAGCTAATCCTGCACCAGAATGCTTTTGAAATTGTCAATCTCCTGGTCTGCTAAGAAGAAACACAAAGTTTTTGCAGTTTATTTTTCTGTTGCAAATTTACCTGCTCATGTGCAATCCAATACTGATCAAATGTCCCTTGTGTTATTGTGCACTGAGAACAACATAAAACAGTTTGAAAGTTCTGAGGTTTTCTCAGAGATGTTGGTGGATTTAAAAGATTTTGAGGAAAATGGAACAACTACAGATGGTAAAACAGTGAAAGGGGCGTTGTTTTGTATTGCTGGGGATAATTTAGGTTCCCACACTATGGGTGGGTTCTTTGAAAACTTTTGTCGTTCTGAGTACTTTTGCCGGTACTGTGAAATCACGCAACATAAATTTCAATGAAGTTGCTGCCTGTATTAATTGGTGACAAAGTGCAAAATCCAGACGATGACGTGTGGCAGTCAACTCTCCAGCTTAAAGATATTGTTGATATGATTTGTGCACAAAACATGTCAGTGTCACAGGTTGCCTATCTTGACATCATAATCCAAGAATATTTGGAATCAAGAAAGTGTTTATTTCCTGAGAGTCCACTAAAACCAAAACACCGCTACTTGTGGCATTATCTGGCACTGATTTTGAAATTTGGCCCCTTAATCAGAGTGTGGACGATGTGTTTTGAAAGTAAACAGAGCTACTTTAAGATATGTGCCAGGCATTTGAAACTTTAAAAACATCTGCCAGACTTTATCTGGAAGACATCAGACGTTTCAGGCATATCTGTGAGCTGGGCCGGGATGCAGTCACCTTCTGCAAGTCAAAGACAGTTGTACTTTTTAGCCCAGCCTTTATAGTGATGCCATTATACATGCAGTGAGAGAGTTTGGTTTTTCAGAAAAAAACACTACTGTTTCCACTGACATACAGTATAAAGGTACATCATATAAAAAATGGCCTTGTGTCAAAAAATGGTGAGTCCATGGAGTTTGGGGAACTTCTCCATTTTTTAATGCAAAACGATGAAGCTGTGTATTTCATGATGGATGTACATGAAGCTGACTATCATTCTGAATAAGATCTGAACACAGTAACAAAACAGAGTTCAAGGTTGCAAAGTCTTTACATTAATGACTTGGTAGATTTTTATCTGTTACCATCGTACATCATTGATGGGCACCAAGTCATTCCACTGAAACACAGTGTGCTTATAAACATGATCTTGCCCACTATGGTGGAGAAACCATCCTAAAATGCTTAGTAAAATGCTAATATAATACTACTCGAAGAAGAGGTTTCTCTTAGTACTATTATTATCTCTTATATACAGTGTTGCTTGACTAAATGTCATAATTACTTTGGCTTTCATTCTTCCATGATTCCAGAAACGGCTGACTTGGTGCAAACATTTCTACGTACTGTAATCACTGAGGTCTTGCTTGACCTTCCAGAGATGCAGAAAGATATTCTAGAAGAGACTTTACAAGTACACCTTGGGGTGGAGACATATGATGCCTTCAGGTCCGAAAAGTCCTCGCTGCTTGGAAGTTGAAACATAAGTGAAGTATTGCAGTACAGGATGCAACCATATAGAAACACTCACATTGTGTTCTTGATACACACATGTTCCTCTTTTTGTGTGTATGTGTGTTTGTTTTTACAGGCCAGACTCCTGAAACCAGCAGCTCATCTGTTGATGCCTCACTAGGACCTCCTGCATCTTTGCCATCTCTTTCTCCCAGAAGTTCACCATCAACAAGTCAACCAGGGGAAAGATATGAAATACCTCCTGGACGAGTGGCCATTGTGGTTCAACGAACTTGGGATGGCAGTGAACTTCAAGGAACTCACCGGAACTGGGCTTCAAGAAAAATTCTTGATGGATCCGAAGGGGAAACGGCTCCTGAACTACGTGGAAGCTGTTTGTGTGAACAAGAGCAGAAAGTTCCTACAGGCTGTGATGAAGGTTAAAGTGATGAGGGGAGAATGGATGCTCTGAAGACATCAAACAGATGGTGCTGCTTCTGCTGTCCTACTTTGATGAGAGGGAAGACGCGATGTCCTGCTATGTGGAGGACACGTTTGGCAGGGGAAGTACAGATGAGTCCCACCATTGTCGTGTGTGGTAAATTTACATTTCCTGTCTTTCTTTTTCTTTTATTCTCTTTTGTATTTCTCTATTTTCTCTTCATTTTCTTTCTCTTTTCCGCCTATTTGTGTTGCACGATGTTTTTTGTTACTGTAAGCTCTCAGGGTTTTTCATAGTGGCCTTACATTTCTCTCACGTTAACTTGCACATACACTGATTTCTGTACTGATGGTAAACAGCTTAACCGGCCTTGAAAAACTGAAAACCTGCTGAAATTGTTTTGTGAAATGTTTCAGGAAAACAAGCCTTGTTTTAATTTTGTTTGAACGGTGTTTTTTTCTCTCTCTTTGTTTTTTCTTTTTCAGGAAGACCCTGCTTTTCTTCAAGACGGTACATACTGAGTGTGGATTGAAACATTGTACACAACAACATCCCATCCTTCGTTTCTGCCTTGTGCATGATGTTTGGGAGCTATTACTGCTTTAACACCCATTACCCATCAGAGCTGGCATCAACCCTGGAGTTTCTGCAGAGGTATGTCTTTTTGTATTGGCTTTATCCAACATTTGCACTTTATTGAGCTGAAACAAATCTAAAGTAACTGCTGCTGGAAAAAAATGTGATTAGAAGAGCGAGTCCTCTGCATTGTGATTTTTTTTTTTCCTGTGAATGTCGGCAGTACTACACATGCAAGGGTTTTCATCAACGGATCATAGTCTCAATCTAGATAGTGACTAAACTGAGCTACTTAAATACTAATACAGTTGTCTGTTTTTCTTCTATTTCCCAACGAGTCTTTTCTCCATCAACCCAGAGAAGGACACGAAGTGGAGAAGAAAAACTCATCCCATCTTAATGTGAACCCAAGAGTCCTCACCATGATCCAGGAACTTTCAGACCATGAGTGGCATGACATCTGAATATGGACTAGTAAGATTTAACGCACCTGACAATGTGCCCCACTCACAGTTATCTTTGTTTCAGCTCATTATCTGCTCAGTTCTTTGAGGTTAAGAAGAAAGGAAAAGTTTGAGACGAAATTGTTGTTTGTATACAATTGTTACTGAGTTTTATTGTGTTTCTTTATTAATTGTACCTTGATTTGAAGAGCTTGTTTGAGGGTATTGAAGTAATCCTTAAAAGGTGTTAAAAATGATTAACCTACATTTGTTTGGAAAATCACGTGTAAATTGTCCTTGAGGCATTTCTAAGAGGAAGGTCTTTTCCCTCTTTCTTTCCCTCTCTTTCTGTCACTTTGTTGCTTTCCCTCTCTTTCTCTCTGTACATCTATCATTTGTAAACATGCATATTTGAAACATGTGATTTACAAACAAGTAGACAAGAGTAGAGAGCATGTTAATCATCTCATAGACAAATCATGACCCTATTGGACGTTTTGCTACAGACACATCCAATAGGGTCACATTACGTCATGGGCAGTGTGGTGGACGGATGTCAGAGGTCGTCGGATTTGTCTGAGATGATCACGAGTCTCTTACATGCTCTGTGCTTAAATGTTTGTAAAGCACATATCTCAAATATATATGTTGAGAAATGACAGATGTTTCTGTTCACTGCTTTGAGGTTAATACATTCTTGGAAAGGCAAATTATTACTCTTAGATTTTTTAAAGATTTCAGAACAGTACCTCGTAAGATATGGAGCTTTGATTATCAATTATTAAATGGTAATCTGTACACTGGGTTAAATTTTTCACAAAAGTCAAAAATCTACTGGAAGGCAGTGTATCCGGTCGTCTCATTGATGCCACTCACGGTTTAGCCACAATCGCCACTTGTTCGAGGTGTGCGATCAGGGAGTTTTTTGTGCCTCTGAGATTTTTTCCCCATTCATTTAGATTAGAAGAGGCAGACGACGGGATTTGGGATGATTTAACGCTATCATGGGTGGTAGAGGAAATTAAAACCTTATGGTGGAAATACTGGTACTAATTCATGCCTAAATTTATGGTTAAGTAAATTTGGAGTAAGGGGTTAATGAACTGTAATTTGGCTTAGTTCAACAACAACACATCCAAGTGGCAAAGTGAAAGGAGCGTTCCTACTCTGAGCCGTGAAGTCATACTGGTAAGGAGATTAACTAGACCCGCGGTTTGGAACCATCAGCACGATAAGGACAGCGTCTCTGTCTCATCAGCTCTGGTCTCCCAGGATGGCGTGAGAAGCCGGTGTCTGGTCTGGATGCAACTTTCCTTGCAACCATTTGGTCTTGGCTCAAACTGGACTTAAAATAGAAGCATCAACAAACTAAATAAAATATGAGCAGGTGCAAAAGGCTGCAGAAGAGTTGCTTCCCAACGAGTCTCGTGCTGCACTAACATTGCCTTGTTAGCTCATTAGCAGAAGTTATGCACTGCACCTTTTATATTTTAGATAATTACAGTACGAAAATAGAGCCATTTGACTTAAGGTAAGAATTTGAAAAAGTACCTCAGTTTCTTCCAGAGTCTATTTTTAGATTAGCATTTGGCCTGTTACTTGGAATTTGTGTTCTGCTACCACCTCTGGGGACACAGGACAACACAAGATGTGCAATTAAACTCAAGTTAGTAGCTCCCTCCCAAAGTCTCTATAAATCCCCCATATCTGAGGAACTTTAAGGCAAAATTCACCCCTAGTTTGAAAAATGAATTTTAGGCGCTGCAGTATGTCTACTAAAATCCTGGGCTGAATAGTGTTGAAAGATGATGAAAAGTCCACACATAACATCTTTGCATGAGTCTTTGATTTCTCAAGGGGAGTGTGCAATTAGTGCAGTAGAGCCCAGATTGCATCTTCCCTCCGGTAGAGGCATGACATGACGAATGGAAATGATCCATGGCACGCAAAGCACTTCATGACCAGTGATGTTAGTGCTATATGTCCTATGTCTTAAGGCCCAGTGGGTCTTGGAATTTTTGGTAAAGGTACCTGCCATAGTGTACAGTCAAAGCATCTCTATCTTTTTTTAAAGGGCTTCTCCTTTTCCAGAAGCCTCTGATACACAGGGTGGAGATACACCACACTGTGGTCAGGCACACCTAGTGGTGGAAGCAGGGACACAGAGTAGGCATCTTGAACTGTTCCATAGCACATGTGGTGTCTTAATTTTCCTAGTACCTACTGGTAGAATAGAATAGAACAGAACAGAATGTATTTTATTATCCCCGAAGGGAAATTCAGAAGTAGTATGGTTGTGGTATGTGTGTAGGAACTTTTTAACAGGAGAGTTATTAAAATCCCCAAGAATTAATTTGGGTGCATCAGGTGAAAGTGACTTTGTGATTTTGTGAGAGGTTAAAAACAGTTTCTGTTGCCTTGTGAAAATTTTCCTTTGGGTGAATGTATATTCCACAGTCAGGAAATTTGAGGAAACTCCCTGAACTGGAAAGGCCAGAGAGAGACAGAGGTTGATGTCAGGGGTACACAGGTTCTCTCTAACCACGACTGCCAAATACCACTCGCCCCTGATGAGGAGACAGATGCCATCTTGGCAAGTTTTCCTTCCTGACGATGTTGTGGTCTCAGTCTGTTCTGAACACCAGGAAGTCTGAGTCCAAGAAGTCCTCACTGAATGCAATGTAACAATGATCGCCAAGACAGAGGCACTGCGATACTCGCGCAGGTGGCGGGTGCTGGCTGACAGCTTGCCTGTCTTTGCTCTCAGGGACTGCACATTGATGACCAGGATCATAGACAGGGGGGAGTTTGCCTTGTTTTTGCTCTTAAGTAGGTAATGTGTACCAGTCTAACATCCCTGTTTTCAATTTGTCCCTGTATTACCTCTGTTAGTGTTTGTTTTCAGACAGTTCAGTATTGAGCCTGTGACATTTAAAATGTCCGGGGATAAATGATTGCACAACAACAGCAGAGATTCTGGTTACATCAGCTATGCTTGCTCATGGCCGTGGTTGTGTTCTTTAGTAAAAGAAGAGTTTAAAATCATAGCAAATAGTTCAGTCACACTCCATAAAGCATGTTCTGTAGTTGCTACTTCAGTGCAAGGAAAGTGTGAGGTAAAAAAAAATTATATCCACAGACAAATGCAATAAAACACACAATGCCATGTGTGAGAAACGCAGCAGGGCAGCCACAGAAGTGTTACCAGGGCACTGCTCGAAAGGATCTATGCATTCAGGCTTATAATTTACTGTAAACCCACTTAGAGAAACCAATTGGATGCTTAAAGGGAAACAGATGACGAAGAGATGTGACCTTCAGTTCCAAAAGGACTTTAAGGTATGCTAGAGGCAACTGCTGTGGATTTCGCTGCACCATTGTTTGTGAAATCACATAACAAGAAGGCTTATGAAGTTTTTTTCACATGAAGAGAAAAGAGGATTTCTTGGAAATATATTGGGGAGCTAAATGCCTTGTGGGGTGCCACATTGAAATGCTTGGTGAGATCTGTCAAGATGTGCCTCCATAAGATACTTGAGAAGTCTTACCTTGAACTTTGAACTCAAACTGATCTGTAAAGTCAAGGCTATGATAAATTCTTGCCCTCTCACTTCTGTCTTTGTAGAGAAGTTAGCCCTCACCCCTCACACAGGCTCATTTCATAACTGAACAAAGGATTACTACTTCACAAGTCAAAGATTGCTTAACCATTTTTGGAATCGCTGGAAGAAAAAATATTTGATAGAACCTCGTTCTGCTCACTGTGTGAATTCTAGAGCAAATCTGTGTCATCTAAGGTTGGAGATGTTGTACTGTTACATGAGGTCAGCAACCAAAAGACGTGATAAAATCAGGTCATGTGCTGTTTGACATCCATCTACTTGCTCTAAAAAAACCTGTTCAAACACTCTGCCCTTTGGAAGTGAATTAAGTTACATTGCCTCTGAGGGGGACAAGTTCATCAGGCCACAGTACGTTACATCTGTTAGCCACTCCTAATCAGTGTAGTGACACTGACTTGTTGATTGACCGTTGATAACCGTCTATAGATATCGCCTCCAGAGGAGCAGAATGTCCTGCAAGAGACACAGGCTGAGCTACAGTTGCATGCAAGGCGCACTCAAGAGACTCCAGTAACCTTTTGTTCCTTATTCCCCTTTACCCAAAGTAAAAGGAGAAGTTCATTTTTTGCACATTAATCCTTATAATAAAGATATTTCCAATCATATATGATGTCCAGCAGCATTATTATAACGAACGGCACAGTCCTGAGAGCTGGAGCTTGTTGCTGACATCACCGCTAGCTGAAAACAGCAGAGGAGCATGAGCACTAAGACAATCCATCCAAAAATATAATAAACACTGAATGTTTAGTGGTGTCCTCTTTTTGTACTGACACTAAAACATGACGTTAAAAACAACATTTAACGCGGAAACGGCTCTTTCAGCTGCTTCAGGGAACAAACAAATAGCTGTTTCTGGGTCAAATGCTGCTGGTTACCTTTGTGTTTATCATGGAAACATCAGCAGACATGACTGAGCATTCTGTGAGTTTCTCCTCTTTTAAGAAAATGTTTTTCAACAGATTAGCTCAGTCCCTATGCACTTCCGTTGTTTTCAGCTAGTGGTGATGTCAGCAACAAGCTCCAGCTCTCAGGACTGCACTGTTCATTATAATTATGCTGTAGGACATCATATATGACCATAAATATTCTTATTATAAGGCTTAAATGTGCCGAAAAACAAACTTCCCCTTTCAGTTGTAAATAAATAGGCAATAAATGAAAAGCGTTAAGAGATATTTGTCTGTGAAGTTCCTCTCGGGACGTCAGAGCAGTATCATTAAAACCAGACAATATAAACAGCCTTAACACTATGTTACATGCTTCTAACATACGCATTGGAGGTCATTGGTTAAAAGAAACTGACAGCATTATAAGCAAATTACATGAAAGCACCAAAAGTTTGTGTAGTGGTATGAGGCACCACTGCCACGCTGAAGTCTAGGTCCTGCTTCATCACGCCATCATTGCTCGAGCCGAATGTATAAAAGTAGGCTGTGTCCCTCCTCCTGGCCTCTCGCTTCCTGCCTCTTCGGCCCGCCCACTTCCGGGTCGTTGCACACGCCACTCGCAGCTGAGCACAGGTAGGTGCACCGTAGCGTGCTGTCGTATATATTCCTCAGCGTTTCGTTGTGAACTCAAACAATAACTCTCTAATAGATTCCGCGTCTCCACCGCGATCGAGGCGATTCAGTCGGATCGCGTACTGCCGCCGACCAGAGCATAGGTGAGTCACAGCGAGCCTCCATTGCTAATCATTGTTAGCCAGGTGCAAAGCTCTCTTTCCGCTCCTCTCCCTCTAATAGTCTGCTGGTCCCATGTCATATGGTGGCTGTCCGCCCCCCGCTACGGCGACTCTCTTCACCCCTCTCCCTCTTTGGCTGGGACGCCCGTTAACCGGTCCCATGACAGGATGTGTGGATGCTAAAGCTAAGAAGGAGCCTCGTTTGGTTACGGCCTCTTAGCCACGGCTACGCTGCTGCATTGCTATTGCTGCTGCCGCTGTCT
>JAPQLA010223786.1:0-15814 GCA_029822935.1 Naso vlamingii
CAGGGCTAACAGCTGCTCCCGAGTGTAAACAATGGAGCCGTGAATGAATGGGTCTCCCGAAGCCGCGTCAAAAAGTATGAAACACAGCAAGAGGCAAACTACGAATGTAGCAGGACTTACGTCCATAGCTGCTCACTTGCTTGAGAGGTCGGTGTGGCACGAAAAAAGCAACAAGAAAGTACACAAAAACACTATAAAACACTACAAACACAGAAAAGAGCACGGAGCTGCTGCAACTAGCTGCCACTCGGGCGGCGCCATCTTGAAAAAAAACATACATACATCACAGCAAACGCAGAGAAGGTTTCATTTTCTCTTGACCTGCTGGCAGGCATGTGTGTGCCAGATGGGCACTTCCTGACGAGCAGCAGCTGTTAATCAAAGACAATTAACAGATTCCCTCCCATGTATTAAGGATTATTTAGACAAGATTTTTAAATAAAAGATCTCTAAAAATGTAAGTTATTCAATCATTGAACAAGCCGTTTAATTTTTATTGGTACAGCAATATTATACAGGTTATTCAATTACTGAAAAGAAAAATAGCTATGAATGAATAATTTATTATAATATTTAGTTTTATTCAATGTAATATTTGTCTTGATTTTGATGTGCATTTTATTACTTTGTTCAGTTATTTTTATTGGTATTATTATGTTCAGTTTTGCAAACTGTGAGCAAGAAATTAGTGGTAAGGTTCAAGAATTTCCACTTCAACTGTGCACGTTTTTGTTTTTCTTTTTTTTGGGGGGGGGGGGGACTATGGACTGATTAATTGGCTATTGGCTTTTTTCCTGATTTAAACTATCGCCACTATCGGTTATTGGCAAAATCCACTATAGGTCGACCTCTACTTCAGACCACGAGTGTGTTATAATTCTGACTCCCGGGGCTTATGAATTTGCTAAATATGCTGGCTTGCCTTTTCAAATTACTTTTTCAACTGTCTTTATGAAGCAGCTAATACTAGCTCCGTGCAGCATAGTGGAGTTACAACTAACCGGTAAACCTTTGCTTGCTGGCTGACATTATTGCCTACAAATTACTGGGTATCGTTAGTTACATTTGTTGGCTCGTTTGCTAAATTTCCTCCATAGATAAAGTGAGCCATGATACTAACTTTTTACTTTCTGCTATCCATGCGTTGTTATTTATTAGTTTTACACCATAATATCAAGGTGCATTTATCTACAATGCTGTAGACATGTTTGTTACCTCTCAAACTCTCCTTATCCATGTATTAATGCCACAGTAAATTATTTTAACGGATGACATTACTGTCAAAGTAACACCAATGCTTATTCTTTCTCTTGCTCTCTGTCAAGGACATGACTTCGGTCACCTGAAGAACAGGGAGGAAGAAAAAAAGAGACAGTGGTTCTGAGCAACATTACTTTATCAGAAATATGTGCGGAAAAAAAACTTGTAAAAACTATATTATTATCTGTAAATGTACACAGTATGAAATTTGTAATTAAAAAAACAAAGATATGACATTGAAAAAAATTCTAGTTTTCTACAATTAAACTTTTTTCATAACAATAACTTTGATTTATTTTTTTGAGGTAGTCAGCTAAAATTTGTAGCAGCATTCATATCAAAAAACAACATAACACAAGGTGCTCGACAAGAACAAGTAAAAATACAAAAACTGATTACACACTATAGACGCTGGATCCCGTTGGCAACATTTGTTTTCAAGATTGGTCGCTATAACTCAGCAGTGGTGGCAGGAGTACCAAGCTGGCTGTCCCCTGTTTGATGCGGCTGGTCCTGGTGTGGTAAGTTCACTAACTTTTGCCTCTGTCTGAGATGCTCTGTTTTAGCTCCTGCCTAGCCTCTAAAGGCTTACTCTGCTCTGACTGGCCAGTTCAAACACACACCTTTCAGATTAACCTATAGAGAAGCCCAGCACACTGTGACAAACTAGTGGTCTGAGATTAAAAGAAACTGATAAGAACGGAGGGTTCAGAGCCATTAGAAACAGCCCACTGGGATCACTGCTACATACCCTTACCTCATTATTTCATACTATAACATCATTTAAAACCTAAATGGGACTTTGTAACATCATTTAGAGGTTGAAAGAAACAGAAAAGCATAATATAACCCCTTTAACATCGGAAAGTGAACTCAATACTGTGAGGATTTAATGGTATGCAGGCCAACAAAAGAACAATACAAGAAAGATACATTGTCTTTGCTCAAACAATTAGCAGCTGAGAGCAATAAAGCTAGCTTATCAAAACTGCAGTTTGTTCAACAACAAGTTACATTTTTGGGTCATGTTATCACAGCAGAGAGCAAATTCCTCTCATCCAAACATGTTGAAGTGATACAAAACATTCCAAAACTAAACACTAAAAACTAAGTCATGTCCTTTCTGGGAATGTGTTTTAATTGCAGGTCATTTATTTCAAACTCTTTGGTCCTAGAAGCCCCTCTGAGTGTGACAGCTCATGGGAAGGACCCAACTACACACAGTACAGTGACCTGGACACCTGACGCTGACCAAGCATTCATTGACCTGAGGGCAGCTTTACAGTCATTCTGACATTAGGGTTACTTGATCCACAGAGACCTTTAACACAGACTGTAGACATAAAGAATGGGTGCACGACATCAGTACTCTTATAGGACCGTGGGGAATGACAGAGACCTGTAGCTTAGTTTTGAGCAATGCTAGATCCAGTGGCTGCAGGCGTCCCTATCTGTCTCAGGATGTGGCTGCAGTGATGGCATTCAGAGACATCACAGGCTATTCACTGCCCACCTTTCTGGTAACTCATTCAGTTTCACTAGTTTTGCTTGAACAAAACACAGCTCACTTATCTGCAGCACAATGGCTAAGATATTCCACTGTGTTGTGAGACATGCCTAAATTAAGGTTAAACGCTGCACTGTACTAAACCCTACAGCAATGTTGCCCAGTGAGGGTGAGCAACATTGTTGTGTCTGAAATTTGTTCTCCCAGACTTGATTTCTTGGAGGCTCCTCTGACTAGACCAGATTTGGTCCTCTTTGCGGATTGAACAGTTTCTCGCAACTTGGAAACACTTTGGCAACTGCACATAACACATTGCTCTCAAAACCACTTCTGCTTTTTTGTCAACACAAACAGCCGAGCCTGTAGCTGTCACTGAGGCGTGCAAATTGGCTAAAGACTGTGAACATCTACACAGACAGTAGATATGCATTCAGAGTCACTCATAATTTTGGCTTCCACTGGCAACAAAGAAAGTTCCTGATATCTACAAGCAAACCTATCACTCACCGCAAGCTTGTTGTGAATTTGTCAGCTGCTATCCTTCTACCACAACATATAACTGTTTGTAAATGTGAAGTGCACACTAAATCTAATTTTCTTGTTAATCCTGTGGTTCCCCATTCAACAGTGGGGTATGGTACAGCCCGATTAACAAACCATGCTTACCACAATATCTGTTTCCCTTTCTTGCAAAGTTGACGCATTGGGAAAGATCAAGGGCCCTATCTTATGCCCCTGCGCAAAGCTGGTGCACTGCTGGCGCAATTGTCATCCCTGCTGCAGATATCATTTTTGTTGATAGCAAATGCACTTGTGCCGTGTCTGTGTTCCAGTGGGTGGGAGGCCTCAAAGCGAAGGGAGAATAAAGGCGTGTCTTGGTGCAGTCGCTATCTTGTGCCCGGTGCATAGAGGCCAAAATACGGCCAAGTTTAGAACAATTTTTTTTTCTGGTCTCAATGGAGTCACAAAGACTTTGTCTGGCATGCCTGTGAAAGACAGAGCCAATTTGGCTGAGGTGCGCACACACATCTTCAGTGTCTCTCTCTCTCTCTGTCTCTCTCTCTCTCACACGCACACACACACACACACACACACACCGTTCGTTTCTGTGTGCTCCCCACACAGAAGTGTGGATCATTTTAATGTCCTTTTAACATATTTTCAATTAGAAACACTCAGGTAGCCAGAAATAAAAATAGTTTTATTAATAATTAATAACTTTTCCCTTGTACCTGTAGAATATTTTACAGACAGGAGGAAAACACACACACACAACAGGAGAGGGCAGGCTGGGTTTTCCACCTCTTTTTCCTTCTCTCTTCCTCCGTACATGTGTAAGTATAATCTGGTCTTCAGAAAGAAAGTGTAAATGTTCAAGGTAACACTGTGTGTATTTGTTAGTGTATTTTGTATCTGTCAAATTATTCACACTATAACGAATTAGAAATTATTATAATCATAAAACCCAATTGGTCTCCATAAACCACACATGATCACAGCTGTCGAATCATCTTTACAGATCAGCGGCTGACAGATGTAGCAACTTGTGTCTTAATTGGATCCAGAAAAATAAGGATGAAATAGTTATGATTACATCTGAAAGAGACCGTTCAGACATAGGAAGAAAAACAATTTCTACTTCTGTCAGAGCCAGATTTTTAAAGGATGGCTTATCCAACTCTAGAAAGACTTTTTTCATTGTATTTCCTCCACCAAATGTTGCTGGGAATGCATTGTGCAGCTGTTCCGGTGATGCCAGAAAACGAGGTTAACGATCACTGCTAATTCAGACCTTTTTTTTAAAAATTTCAGCGCTTTGAAGGCGTTCCACAATCTCATTTAGCATTCTCGCACTTTGACTAATCAAGCCAGCCGATCGGTCTTGTGACTTCAAAATTTTTCTCTTTGTTTGCACCAAGTAATCCTGCTGGTGTTTGCGCCGTGGGTACACCTAATCTTAAAGGTAATGAGAGCTGACTGTTGAAGGTAAAGATACTTTATTGGTCACAAAAACAGTGAGTGAAATTTTGACTCTGCATTTTACCCATCACTGAGGAGCAGTGGGCAGCAACAGCGTGGCGTCTGGGGACCAACTCCAGATTCTAAGCCAGTATTCCCATCAAAGGTGTTGACTGGAGGAAGACCTATATGTGTTTTGATGGTGGGTGAAACTGTCTTGCTACGAGGCAACAGTGCTAACCCCTGAGCCACTGTGCTGTGGTTGTTGCCAAACACACACCCATGAATGGATGAATGATTATGAACAGCTGGCATATTAGCTGCGCGCTAGGAGCGCAGGCGGCTAACAGTTTTTTCTCCTGACATGAGATGGCAAAGGTGGAGTTTTACACTGCTTAAAACCTTTGCGCCCTCTGCCACAGACAAGCATAAGATAGGGCTCCGTGTGTCAAATTGGGGAATGGTAACATTTGCAGATGCACTTCATTAAGTTTTCACTTAGTGAGGGGAAAAGGTTTTTCTTAGTTCTGGTAGACATGTTTTCAAAGTGGGTTGAGATTTTTCCAACAAGCAACCCGGATGTCCAAGCTGTAGTCCAAGTCTTAATTACTGAAATCATTCTGAGATGGGGCATTTCAAATAAAATCAGCAGTGACGATGGCACACCATTTGTTGACACTGCTCTTGATCAACTCAGCACTTATTTTGGGTTTGACTAAAAACTGATTGAGAGTAGGTTTGTCTGGCCAGGCATGTACACCAATGTAAAGACTTTTGTGTGTCACATAAGACATGTCAGCTAACATCACCCAAAAGAGTAGCCCACACTCTGTTAGGGCTCTGTGTGTTCTCCCTTTGTTTTCCCTTGTTCTCCCCTTCCTCATGTGGCTGTGTCTGTCTGCCCCTCTCTGTGTTCTGCGTTTGTGTGTCTGGAGCTGGGTGGAGCCAGAGGTTTTTCCTCCATGGATCAGTCAGCACACCTGCTGTTCATCACACACCTGTTCCTGATCACACAATCAGGCCATTTTCATCTCTGCAGTATAAAAGACCGGTTCAGTCTTCCACTCGTTGCCTGATCGTCCGTTACCCTTCCATGGTATCTTGCCTGGCTCACAGTATTGTTGGTGTTTCTTGTTGCCTGCTCCAGTATTTAAACTGTTTTTTCTCCTGGGACCAGCCATCTGCCTCACGTGTTCTGTCTGCCTTCCTCATCTCCGTTCCAGCTCCTTCTCCCAGAAAACCCACTGCCCTCCTGGGAACTCCAGTAGACTCTTCTCTCATGAACAACACTCGCCCTCCCGAGCACCGGGTTTGCCCTCCCAGTGGCTCTTGGCTTCTCTTAATATTTTGACATATTCAACCTGACTGAATTCACTTTCTGACCCTGCCTTGGTATTCTCAATAAATGACTCCTTGCTGATTTATTTCTGCTCTTCTCAGTGTGTCTGTCTGGATTCAGGGGTCCAGCCATTCATTGAACTTAACATGCTCAGCTTCAGCCAATACCTGTCATAGACACACCTTTTGATAGAATAGGCATGGATGTAGTGAGGCCCCTTGACAGGAGTGCATGTAGCAATTGGTACATCTTGGTAATCTGTGACTATGCCAGTCGGTACCCTGAAGCCTTTCCCCTCAAATCTGTTAAAGCTAGGCAAGTTGTTAACTGTCTTCTACAGCTGTTTTCAAGGGTAGCCATACCAAGAGAGGTCCTCACAGATTGTGGCACACACTTCCTTTCCAAATTACAGAGGCAGGTGTATTAGTTGCTAGGAATGAAGGGTATAAAGACTACCCCATACCACCCCCAGATGGGTGGTCTGGTGGAGCGGTTCAGTCAGACTCTGAAGAACACGTTGTGAAAGTTTGCGTCCTACACAGGCTCAGATTAGGACCAATGGCTGCCATAGCTGCACCTGGAAGTGCCACAGGCGTCAACAGGATAATCTCCCTTTGAGCTGATCTACGGTCATCAGGTGAGGGAGCCACTTGATCTGCTGAAGGAGCACTGGGAGGATCCAAAGACTGAGCGGGAGAATGTGGTGTCCTGTGTGATAAAAATGAGAGACAGATTACAACAGATGATGTCTCTAGCACAGAAGCACATGAGGTCTGCACAAGCAAACCAGAAGATCTGGTATGAAAAAAAGGCCAGAGAAAGAACTTTGCATCCAGGCCAAAAGGTGTTGCTACTGTTTCCCACCAGTGACAGTAAGCTGTTGGCCAGATGGCAGAGGGCCTTATGAGATCACGAAATGCCTTGGTAAGGTCACCTACGAACTTTGCATGCCTGACAAATTGAAGAAACATCAGCGTTTTAATGTTTATCTGTTAAAAGAGTTCCAGGAACCTACACTTCCAATCCAGCAGCCTGGGCAGTCATTCCCCACCAACATCTCTGAGCCTGCTGCAGTGGACGTGTCCCATCTTCAGCCTGTACAGCAAGAGGAGATAAAAGCATCACTGGATCCAGAGATATTTAAAGAAAAACCTGGCTTCACAACCCTGGTCAATCACAAAGTCCAACTGAAAGTAGATGCTACGCCCCATCACAAGTGCAACAGGATGCCTGAAGGTGCCGAAGCTCAGGAAATTGATTGACCTGATGGTGCAGCTGGGTATCATTGAAACATCAAACAGTGAGTGGTGCAGTCCTATTGTGCAGGTCCTGAAATGTTTGTTTATTGTCTGTTAGGATCCCCATTAGCCCAAGACCATGGCTGTAGCTGCTCGTCTCGAAGAAAGATGGTTTGCTGAGGTTGTGCATTGACTTCAGACACCTGAATATGGAGAGAGTTGGAAAGGCAAATTTTATCACCACGCTTGACCCGAACAAAGGGTTCTAGCAGCTGGCTTTGGCAAGTTCACCCAACACCCTATGTTAAGTTCCAGTTTAAGGGGATGCCATTTGGTCTCCAGGGGACGCCAGCAACTTTCCAACAGCTCATGGAGCAGGTGCTGAGAGAGGTTCCACAACTTACAGCTGCCTACTCGGACAACATTGTCATATTCAGTCAGACTTGGAAAGAACATGTGGCCCACCTCAAACTAGTCCTCTGCCTAATCAAAGAAGCTGGACTGACCATCAATCCAGGAAAGTGTGCCTTTGCTCGCCAACAGGTGGAGTACCTGGACTATGTTGTTGGACAGGGGGTTGTCAAGCCTCGAGGGGGGAAGGTGGATACCATCTACTCAGATCCTGTGCCCAGGACAAAGAAGAAGGTGTGGTCTTTCATTGGACTGGTTGGATGGTATAGCAAGTTTATTCCCCACTTTGCTAACAGGACAGCCATCCTCACTGACCTTACCAAGGCCTCTGCCCCCAACAAAGTGAAATGTAACAATGACTGTGACAGAGCTTTCAATGAGCTCAAGAACGCCATCATGAGTGAGTCTGTTCTCCACAGCCCTGACTTCTCTCAACCATTTACACTGCAGACAGATGCTTCTGGTATTGGCCTAGGAGCAGTGCTTCTGCAGGATGTCAGGGGAGAGAGGAGTCCAGTCCTTCTTCTGAGCCACAAGCTCCTGGATTTGGTGACGAGGTGTTCGACAGCGGATAAGGAGCGTTTGACCATGAAGTGGGTCATTGAGTTACCGGGGCACTACCTGCTTGGCTGTCACTTCTGTTACATACCCGACTGTGCCTGTATGTAGATGGTGCGTGGGTGTTAGGCTGGACCAAAAGTAGGAGTGGGGATGAAGGGCTCACCAAAAAACTTTGGTAGACCAAGACGTGTTGGAGCCCCGACCACTGCTGCTCCAATGCTCTGGTTCCAACGACGACTCCGAGAGCCCAAGCTGCTGTAAAGATTTTAAAAAAATCAAAGTTTTATTTAAAATCTCTTCTTCAGGGTCGGTGAAACAAAAAATCACGCAGTAACCAAAACAGAGGGGAGAGTCATACAACGCCAGTCCATCAAACAACACTCAAGCCAGTTTTCCTTACGCCTTCCGCTTCACAGATGTTCCTTTTTAACTCTCCTAATGATTGCAGCCACACACAAACTCCCTGCCCCCAATCCAGTCCAGCCAATGAATGAAAAGCATTACAGGGTGTGTGTGAGCAAGGGCTGTGATTGGAAAATGTACGTGTTGTTCAATCATAACACTTCTTCCTTGAGACAGATCATTGTGCTCTGCGGTGTCTGAATCGGATTAAGGACCCCAACACCTGTCTCACTGGATGCTAACTCTCTCCGCAGCCCTACGATTTCACTGTCCTCCACCAAGCAGGGAAGGCCAACCTAGGGGGGGTAACGACAGACTGACGTTACCTGACTGTGTTCATTGTTATACTATGAAAATGACAAATTGTATTGATAAATGACAATAATAAAAGGCAAAACCCACATTTGACTTGTATTAAGTTAAATGACGGTATTTTAAAAATGTTCATTGATTAATTGCTTGTGTGACTTTGTTACAGTTTCTCTTGTGTAGAAGTTGCTGAGCACATGGTTCACAGCAGGAATGCCAGGCTGTTCCACTTTGGTGTTAATCTGTGAACAGTAGAGATGCACATTGATTTGTAATTCATTGCAGCACTTAATCGAGGCTTAAACTAAGATTCTGTGTAAGCAAACTGATAGTTTGTGTTAATTGTCGTTCTTTGTGTGTTTGTGTCGCGTGAACTTACCTCTGCCTGTCCTCTTCCTCACAGATTGTTCTGGCAAAAGAATTCCCAGGGGGTTCGGACACCGTTTATTAGTTCCAGGAAGGCGGTATCAAGTGAGAAGTGGGTAGAGGGGAGTTTTAGTGTCTTGTGAAAATGTAAATATGTGAGTATATTATTTATGGATGTTTATTCTTTGGTGTTTGGTGTGTATATATTTATTGAGGGTTTATTTATATTTTGGTACTGGTATTATGTAAATATATATTGTATATTCATGTGGGTGTGTTTAATGGTTAACTTTTCTGTGGTACAGTTGGTGATAAAGGGAAGCTCAGGCATAAAAGCAGTCAGTCTTTGGATGAGGGTTGACGGTGCTTGTACACATGGTGCGCTTGAAGTAAAAAACATGGCTGTATGTCATCCCTGCCTCATGGTTTCCTCATTGGTCACCTCAGCAACTCGAGCCAGTTGACAAGCAGACTACATCATTACATCCATTGCATGCTTTGGAGGATGAATGATGTGACTACACGCTGACAGAGGCATGGAAAACAGACTTTTCAACTTTTTTTTCTTGAAATGCATGTTTGAAAAATTTTCAAAATTTCGACTTTATTCTCGAAATTTCAACTTTTTCTCGAATTGTGTAATGAAAAAAATTCTTCCTCCACTTTTTTCTTATCCATCACCGAAATTCTCTTTTGTAGAGAACCGACTGCTGCGACAAACCAAATTTAAAAAAAAAAACAAAAAACAGTATTGGGGTGAATAAAGTTGCTTAACAAAAGACTGAGTCTTGTCGTTTTGACAGTGCAAGAGACGCTCTTTCAAAACCAGCATAGCATCCCATGCACAATTTACAATCTGGAGTCTGGGTGGTGATCAAGAACTTCAAGAGACAATACTGGAGAGCCAACAGGTGGAACAGATCATTCCAAGTCCTCTTCACTACACATATGGCAGTTAAGGTCCCAGAAAGAGCCACCTTGGTGCATGCCAGCCACTGTAAGCAGGTTCCAGAGCTGACAAACGCCATGAATGAGGAGTGGAATAGTGCCCTCCTCCAACAAAGTGTGCCAAGCTCCACCTAAGAGACAACTGGCTGAAGGCTAGTGTCATCAGCAGGCACCTCTGGTTACTGTCCTGCTCTGTAACTAGTGTGTGACTCTTGAACCAGGTGCAGCCTTTCGGACAAGGGCATAGCTGGGCCTTCCCTTCTACCCAAAACACCCACCCTTTGAGAGAGGTAAACCTCAACAAACAGGGACAGTATCACACTCTGGTGAAGGATCCAGGAACTAATCCAGCAGGATGCCACCACAACAGAGACCACAGCACCCTTTCAAAGTGTATGGCTGGGGTTGGAGGGGTGGCAAGTGTCTGGTGCTGGTGCTAACTGTGATTGGAATGCTCCCCTTCATAATCATAGAACTTCAGCAGTTGAAAAATCAGAGCAACAACTCAACTGACACGCCAGTGACTGCCATGCCGAGCCTGCACAAACCCTCCACACCTCCGCGCAACGACCCACACACCAGACTCAAGAGAGAACTGTTTGCAGACACTCAGTGGGAACCATGGAAATGGGAAGGTGCAGACAATACATGTTACGATTTTGATCGTCAACGAACAGCTGGCGGGCTTTTTTGCAGTGGACAGTACAGCCCCCAAACCCTAAATCTTCAGCCCTCCTAGCTCTCTACCAATCGGTAAAATATGTAGAACTTTTTACTAGCCAACTGTGGGAACTAAGTGTAACGATGTAGCCACTGGTATCACATTTGAACTTAGCTACGCCTCTGTCACCTTTCAGTCAGTTTGTCTCTATCTTCATAGAAGATATGAACCATTGGCAAATTGCACCCCTTAGCCATTCCCTCTAACCCATTATTCACGGCGACCTTTTAGAAACTGCTGTTGTAATGATGGCACTGGTCAATATATAGGTATAGTCAACAGTAACACTTTGATTAAACTTAATCATATAAATGGAAAAATATGTGTTTGGTTTTTTTTTCCCCCTCTGATCTTCTTCGATTGTAAATCTGTAAGCATTAGCTCCTGCCAATTGTTTCTGTCTAGCTAGTTAGCTCAGTTAACAAGGCAGCTAGCAGTCCTATTAGCTGAGACTGCTTGAGATAGAAACTTGATGAATTAAGTCAGACTTGGACTGAAGACAGCCTCTGAGACTGACGAAGGCCCTGGTGATGACAGGGAACACATTAGTGTGGCAATTCTCTTGAAAGCTTTGGCTTGTGGCATCTCAGGGTAAGCTGCTGTAGCTTGCATGTATCATCAAGACTTTTTCATATACAGTATGTGCATACAATGTTTTTTTCACACACAAGTAAAAGTACAATTACTCCCATAAAAAATTTGTCAAGTAAAAGTGGAAATTACCATTTGAGAAACCTGCTCAAGTAAAAAAGTACCTGATAAATAAAGCATTCAAAGTGCAAGTTACTTCTCATTTCTATATTTATCAGCCTGTGCAGGCTACATTTGGATTATGGATTGTGCCTTGAGATGTATTGTCTCTCATAGCTACTGTTGATGTGCATGTTAAGGATAATTTACATACGAAAACAGATCCGTATGTTTTAAACAATATGACAGTCACTGCCCCTACACTTCCATATGTACCTTACATTGGGATGAATGTTGTGCAATACATCCAGTAGAGGGCGCCTCTCAGGGAGCAAACTGGTATTGCACGGACCTCCACTTCCTCTTTGCTGCCATCCAGCTGATATTCATTTCCCATCTGATCTCTTCCCTCCCAGCTGTTCTGTTGGAGTTGTCTATTCCTGTGCCAGGTGAGGTAACATCATAAATACGTCTGTAATTCCATACCAACTTGCACAGTCTTTCCTCAAAAAGTTCCATCATTTTTAAAAAAACAGTCTTTGTGTTTCGCAAGTGTGTTTTGCTGGTTTTGCTTGAACTGTAGGCTACACAGCCCAACACTTCCCCCACGATTTCCAGTGGTACTGCCACGTTTTGTTTGTATCCATAAGCATCCAGGAGACAGACAGAAATATGGACAAAATGAACACAGAGTACCAACAGAAGGCTCTGTTCGTGTCCATAGCTAACGTAGAGCATAAATGAGCCTTTAACTTATTAGACAAAAGAGACTGGGGGCACAATAAATGTCTTAATATTTTGACAATATTGTAAAAACTAATGTTACCAACTGCTACCCATCGAACAGTCCACGCAAGTTTTACATGAAACTGGCACTGGATGTTAACTAGATGACTATACATGATCTTTCACCTCACATAGTTGACAATAATTACTTATGCAATGTTAACGTTGAAGTTGCCATGCCATGATAGCTCGCTCCATCTCACCTGTTCAACTTACTTCAATGTGCTTGGGGACGTTAGATGAGGAGTTTTTGTAAGCAGAAATCTCTGGGTTTTTTGGCTGGCAAAGTAGACACTTGGGGGTGTCTGAAAGAGAAGAGACGCATATGATGGACAGCAGACTAGAGTTCAGCTTTTGAGCTCAGTTTGGTTTAGGTAACTTTCCTTTTCTTCTTAAGTGGTTAAGGGGGATTGAGCAGGATGCGATGGCCCACTGGGATGTTGGCACAGTAGCTTTCCAGTCCTTTGTAATTTTTGGCTGGGGCCACTAACCCCCTTTATTGTTTACTTTTTTGAACTTTTGAATTAGATAGTGTTTATCAGTTTTTTCTTCATTTTATTTAAAAACAATAGAATTAACTGGTTTAATATTGAAATCTTGCTGTGGTGACCTTTATACATTCCAGTCTCTTTTGAAACCATGTATTTAATGGCCATAACACTAGAGAAAAGGTCAGAGGGTCAATAAAATCTAAAGAGGATTATTTTGGTTAGAGAGTGTAAGCAAGAACCCATGGTGGAAAACATGAAGGTAAAATCTACAAGGACTGTCTTTTGAGTATAATGTTCAGAGGTATTTTATGTCCTTGTTTCAACAAGGTTTTATTTTTAACAGGGGGTTTCCATAAACAATCTTCCTCTGTGGACTTTGAAAGTCTTCAATATATTTTAGGGCCATCTGTCCAGTAGGTGTCAAGATTTCTTGTGCTAAGCCAAAGTTGTTGTTTTTTTTAAAGTGGATCCACAGAAATCTGGATTTAATATCGGAATAGTTTTTGCATCCACAAATGTGCACTATTACCAAAGGATTAAAGTTTTCATGCTGAACTCAGACATGACAAGATAAGTCTTAAAGTTGTTTCTTCTTGTTTGAGTTGTGTAAATTTCAGCTTAATTTGAAATCACAAACACATACAATTAATAAAGATTACGCTTCAGCACACACACACTTCAAATTAATTTACTGCATGCATGAGCACATACACATGCCCTACATTCATGCTTCAGCACACACTGACACATTCATAACACTCAGTCCGTTGCTAAAGAACACGCTCATGCCAGCACACACAAAAGACACACACACACACACACACACACAAAATACAAGTTTAAATGGTAGAAAAAATGACATTAGAGAAATACAGAAATATACTCAGTGACAGTAACGGTTTTTGAAACAAAATGGCTTTCTTTGCAGAAAAAAAGAAACACTGGCAGAGTTTAATTATTAATGTCTGAGGTTGTGTTTTAAGAAATCCATTTTGGGTAAAATTAAGCTTCACATTACATGTCTTAACTAAAACTGATTATAGGCTACAGTGATTGACCCACTGTAATCCTGAAGATGAGTGGGCATTCTTAACAACAGCAAAACTAAGATGTTTTTAGCTCTAAATCTTGAATTTAAGGGAAAAAATCCACATAAACAAGACCTAGTATGTGGCTGGTCCTGTCCGGGGAATGCTTAGTTAGAGATAATGTGTAACATGAGCATGTTTGGATACAGTAGTTGTTACGGGGTAGTCCTGGTAAGTCAATCAAGACGTAATAGGATGAATAATATAGTTGTGCTTCTAGGAACAATAGGGTGTTTGCATTATGTGGAGCTCAGACATTAAGAATTTCTGTAGCTACGTTTGACTGTTTGGTCAGTGTGCAAATTTATGGATAGTAGTAAAAAATAGTGTTTACAGTCATATTCCCTATATGTTATGCTCATTAGAATTGTGTTTGAGTGTAGTGTATTTGCACATACATGATCTGGTATAAGTAGGCCTATGTTTGAGTCCAAAAAGGTGACTTTGCATTTGGAAATGCTGTTTTTTTTAAGTCGTTTATTGGTATGTCTGCCTCTATAGAGAACTATCAAGGAATTTTAAGTGTTGTAACAAATTTTTACTTTCACGTCTTTCCATTTGCACACATTTGGGATGGCTATTTCAGGTGTTTAACTGTGGTGTCCCTAATGTCTGTCTGCACATGGAGAGCTGTTTTGTCACTAAGCTGTAGCTATCACTAAAACATGCTGGCCAAAAAAAACCAACCAAACAAAAAAACCCAAAACGCATTCACCAAATGAGACCAGCCATATGCTAAGTTTTAACCTAGTCTTGTTAAAAGGTTAAAATGAATTGCCAGCAACTTGTGTCATTAACCACAAGCCTCTAGTTTACATTCAGTAGTTTGTCATTGTTCTTTTATATCGATAGGTTATGATAAAACGGTGACCATACTAGTCAATGTTGCCACGCTAGCTAACTAGCTTCTAGCTAAATGCTACTAACTAATTAGCCTGTGGAAAATGCCTGAAAATGAATTGGCAGCAACATGTTTTTAGGCATCGTTCAGACTTCAGTACAAAATGTCTTTCCTGTTCACTGCTGAGTGGAGGATCCATGTTTCTGACAAAGCACTCTAATGCCAGGGACACACAGGGGGGCTGAAGCTCTGTGAAGCACTGTGGAGCCTGAATTCTCCCCTTTCCAGTTTGCTGTTAGCACGTAAATACCAGAGGCACATTTTTCTGTGCCAGTCAACAAGCGATTTTGCTCTTCTGGTCTCTTGTAATCATATAGCCTAAAGGCACTGTTATTATTGGCACAGGGTGTTTTGAATCAATCCAGTGCAAATATACAGGCTACATTAGGAGCTAGCATGCAAGTTAGTGTTCTACGAGCTAACGCTAGCAACGTGCATACAGCAAACTGATTGAGAATGTAGCATTTTACACGGTGTAAACAGTCCACAACATAAGCGAAGGCACACAGAGGAGAGCTTCTTATTCCTGGCTGTGCCCAGCATTGACAACACAGAGCAGCCTACAAGCTAACGCCAGCAATGTGCTAACAGCAAAGTGATTGAGAATGTAGTGTTTTACACAGTCAAAACAGTCCACAACAAAAGCGAAGGCACACAGAAGCGAGCTCCTTATTCTTGTCTGTGCCCAGCATTGACAACCAGAGAGGCCTTCAAGCTAACGCTAGCAACGTGCTAACGGCAAACTTATTGAATGTAACAGCTCCGGAGGGACCCGCGTATTGTCAAGCAAACCCAAGGATCTTGGACACCTTGGACACAATATAGTTTAGTTTAGTT
>JAPQLA010223820.1:5303-15810 GCA_029822935.1 Naso vlamingii
GCATCACTCCAACACCTAGTGGCTCTTCTTCCTCCCTTTCATCCCTGAGTCACTAAAATCATCTGGAGTTGGTGATGGTTGTGGTGAGAAGTCCTCCACAGCAGAGAGAAGGCTCTCCTAGTGATTGTTTTCCATGTTTAAGCTGCTAGCTGTTAAATTTGAATTTCGCGGGGCCGTAACGCATATTCAGCGCAGTTTGTTTCTCTAAACGGCAATCATTATCTGCGACATGTCCCACCTTAGCTTATCGTTTTTACAGGAAATACTTAAATTCACTGGAGTAAATGGCTCTCTGACATCCGTTTCATGGAGTCTTTAACAATTATCAAATGTTTAAATCAGGCAGTGTTAATGGCAGATGTGGGGCGCTGCAAATTCAAACAGAGAACCAATCAAAAAAGTCAGAACAGCATCAAACTTCACTGAATGGCCTTGACTATAAATGGCAAAAGTAGGCATTACTTCGAAAGCAGCAAAATGAATATTATTTAACATATAGCCTAAACTTTTTACAGAAATGTAACTCCCTTTGTAATCATTAACATTTTCATAATTAACTGTAATTTAATTACACATTGTTTCTCGGTAATTGTAAATGATTACAGTAATTTTTGTTTTGTAATTAAATTATGGAATTTTGTTAGAAGTAACTAGTTACTCCGCAGCACTGCCAGGAAGTAATCATTTTAAAAAAGCACATAAAATCCTTTAACCATTGCTGCATTCACCTTCTCTTCCTTCCAACAACTCTGGCTCATTTTGGAGGCACTGATTGCAGATTTATTAAACTGCAAAAACAAAAAGTAAACAGATTCATTTTGGTATGAATGAAAAGACATTTGGTCCTCAACTTCTTACCTTGGTCTTTTTGACTATGGTTGAAAACGCTTGCGAGTTGTGTTCGAAGGGAGCTCAGCAAAGTCACAAGCACTAAAACCTGGAATGGACATGAGGGCCTTAAAGTGTTTCTTTATAGTAACAGAGCAGCATGGCTCATAGGGATGCAATAGAAATTAGTCAATCCACCATTTTGATTCAGACTGAAATATCTCAAAAACTATTGGATGAGTTTGGATGAATCTTATTCCTTTGATGCTCCTCTGACTTTTTCTCAAGCACTATCAGATTCGGGTCAAATTTTAATGTGTATTCTTCTTTGTTTTCTGGCTAATTACCCCAAAAACTAACGTCATTCCCATCAGTCTCAGATGAACGTTGTCTCTAAAGGTAATTAGCAGTATGCTAACACACTGGACTCAGATGGTGAACATGGTAAACATGCCAGCTGTTAAATATCAGAATTAGTACTGTAAGCATGAACCTGTGGCCACTGTTAGCATTTATTTTACCACTGTGCCTACGTACAGCCTCACAGAACCGCTAGCTCAGCTGTAAACACTTAAGCTGGAATTCAGCATCTCTGTGCTGCACTGAATGTTAATGGGTTTTGTTAGGACACATTTCTTTGAGTGTACCTTTTATACTAGTAAAGATTGTGGGTTTTATGTGCATGTCAAAAAGGAAGCAGTGACACATTAAGCAATAAAAAAAAAACATACAAGAAATAGCAGGGACTCACCATGACAGGGTGATTTTCTCCGTCTTCATGCATTTATCTTTATGCGCTACACTTGACATTGTGTATCCACTGACCCTCTGCGCAGTCACACAGAAACCCAGTAGTCTTCAACGAATTGCCCTGCAACTGATGTGCTCACACGTGTTGAATTGAAACATTTAATTAGTTTTAACTAATACCAGCTTTTCTGTTGCTGACTTAACTGTGGTGTCCCTCAAGGGTCCACTCTTGGCCCTTTACCGTTCTCAGGATAAGTGCTACCCTTAGTCATATCATGCAGTTGAGATGTATAACATCACTGTTATTAGAGATGTTCCAAAACAATTTTGCCTTTCCAATACTAATTCCAATACCCAAACTTGAGTAGCAGCCAATACCAAGTACTGATCTAACAGTTCCTTTGAAAAAAAGGTGTAATCATAATTTCGTAAAATATAGAGATTTAAATAAAATACTATAAAACAATAGTGAAACAGCAATCTTAAAAACTAAAATCTAATTCCTTACACGTCACCTTTTTATTGGTAGGTGGACTTTCCATGTAAAATATTGCCAAATGCAGACATTTTCCTATCTGCGTCAAATCTCTCTGCTCTTCTTGACCACTCTTGAAAATAGTAGTTGACAGTGGCAGCACAGCGCGACTTCCTGTGTACATTTTAGAGCGACAAAGAAGAACTTATTTTAGGGACTTAATGTCAGTCAGTGCTTACTAAGCTAACTGGGAAGCAGCTGGGTACTGTTTAGTGGATAACAAATCAGATGGTTTTGGTTGGTGCACAAACTGGTGTAGTCACCAGTACCAGCATTTTTGGCAGATCTAAGGTCATAGTCTTTGGTTAATACATTCTACCAGCCTGCTTTCAGTTAGCTTGCTCACTAAATAAAAACATTATGCAGATTGATTCAGATCTCTGCTTCAAGTGTCATGTTAAGAATGTCCAACTCAGTTTCTTTCCGCTAAAGAAAATCAAACCAAAATCAGATCATTCCTCACTTCTGTCTCTTACTGATCCATACAGTTTTTCATGCTTAATTTTTTCCATTCCTGGACTGTCACACGTCCAATACCAATATCAGTCAAAGCTGCGTTTGTCATCTCCAACTGGTGCAGAATGCTTCACAACAAGTTTTAACAGGCACCAAGAAATATCATCAAATTACTTCCATGCTAGCCAACTTACACTGGTTGCCTGCCCATTTCCACTCATTTTAAAGTTCTGCTGACACCTCTACAGTTTTAAATAGCCTCACTACAAATTGCTCAAGATTAATATGTAACAGGGCTTTGTCTGATTGGTGAATGCAGCTGTGCTGCTTGCTCTTTGTTCCTGGCTTGTGACTAAAGGTGACTGGGGCTTTTGCAGTTAGAGCATCCTGACTGTGAAACTCTCTGTCCATTGACATATGGCAGGCTGTATCATTGTCTTTATCATGATTTTTAAAATTCTCTTTAACAAGAAGACATTTGTAAATTCTTGAAAAGATGCTCGGTTTTAATTCTGCAAATTACACTTTTCTCAACTTTTTTCCTCTAACATTTTTTAAACCCATTTGTTGTCTTAATTTGGTTCTTTACTTGCTGTTATCTACTTTTTTCTGTGTGCCGTTCAAGAAAAAGTGCTATACATGAAAATAAAGTGTATTGGGATTATCATTGTTATAAAACAGAGAACTGATGTAGTATAATCTCCCTGATGGTTGATAAAAATACTACACCTATGAAACACATCCCAAAAAAAGAAAAAGAAAAAAATCTGGAAATTTAAACAATGACAAGCTCTATAACAGTGTAAGTGCTTTGAGGATAAATTTATTTTGCTTTTCTCTGCTAGAAGATCAGCGTGGCAGTTTGACATTGACATACACGCCTAAACTCTGTAGGGGTGGGACAATTAGAAAAGTTAATGTAATGATCATTGTGGCCAAAATAACTGTAATACACAATATTATTGCGATAATTTAAAAATGTCTAACTTTTAAAAAAAATCTTTTTTTAATATATCTAAATATATAGATTTATTAAAAAAATAGAGAAATTGAAAAAAGATAATGGCAATAAAACATACTGTAATCACTTTACCTTACAACCTTTACTGAATCATGTTCATAGGGACACGTCTTTAAAAATTAAATAAATACATGAGGTAATGATAAATTATAAGGTATTCCTGCATAATTAAAGGATAAATAAAAATAATACTGTATAATTGAGTCTATTCTCTTCTATAAAGTCTAATTTGTATTGTAGCGTGGACTTTTTACTTTTCACTAGCATGATTAGTGAGGATTTCATTGTTATTCATAGCAGACACTTAAATACATGATTATGACGATTATACAATCTGACAAGAAAACTGGAGAAACTAACAGGATCTTGGGTCTAGACAGCATGGTTGATGTGCACTTCTGGTCTTAACTACTACACGTTGTTAACATTTGGAAGGTTTGCTTGTTGACTACGGTTCCCCTCTCTGTGTGTGTTACCAAAAATGTTTACCTGAATCTTTGCAGAAGCATGGCTCAGTTTTGTTTCTTGCCTGAATCTTACCATTTCATCAGTCGCACACTAAACTTGCACACAGAAGAACATCTGCGCTTAACCTCTGTTTGCCTTACATATCTAAAAATCTTGGCCTGTATTTTATTTCCACAACATGTGCATTTCATTTGTGCTTTGATTGCTTCCTCAGTTTCCTTTGATTTTAGTCATTAGGGTTTCATGCATGCAGGCTTCTGTAGCTCCCTCAACCACAGACCATTTAGCTCCACAGAAATTATGCCTTGGACTTGGGACTTGCCAAATTTTGGGAGAAAACATTAAATGTGGTCCAGTCAGGAAATTACTCATTTTGCTGATGCAGGGCAGCGCTGTAATTATGTAATTATTAACAAAAGCCTTCAAGACAACTATTTAGCATGACAACAGATAAATAGTTATCCTGACTGTGGACAAAGAATTGTGTGGTTGCTTTTAGTGCTGTAGGTGGCCATTTAATGCGACAGAGGAATGATAATAATTCACAGTTATTGAAATTAACTCTGGTTCAATTTTGTCACTGATTTCTCTGAATCAGTGTAGCGTGTGTAGAGTGAATGAAGCAGTGTGCTACATTTTGTATATATAAGGTGCTATTAAAGTTTCCACATGGAGAGTAAACCAGTACCTCATATATTACAAAATTCAAAAAAAAAAAAGTTTTTTTGTTTGTTTTTTTTACTGTTCAGTATACTCCTTTGGTGTATTTTTATGAAGCCATATACTTGTCCTTACTGTTGAAGTGTGTTGTTTCTTTTCTCTGATTTTTACTGTGCCTTAATGAGAAAAGCTGAGACTGTATCATTCTCAGGAAATAAAAAAACCATAGCATATTTGGCAGTATTATGTGGTTTGACGTGAATCAGTCCTAATCAGAGAAATGAGATAAAGCTTCACTGTGGTTCTACTTACTGTGTATTTTTATGAATATTATATTTGTTCATTTGTATTCAGCGTTACTATTGGTAATCAGTGCAGGACACTGATCAGTGCATTGACTTGTAAAAAACACTGTCAGGGGTGAATTTATACAGTGTCAACAGTGTCCTGACAGCAATGTCTCATTTATTTTGATGTACCTTCAACATATAGTAATCTGTTTGCCTTTATATTCAATTGTTTCAGTCAAAATATGTATTCATCATGTTGAATAAATCTGTAAAGTTTTTTACTGCAAATATTTTCTTATTTATCGAAGTAATATCGTCAATGCTTGTGACAGGTTGTTTTAAAAACTGAACCTTTTCTCTTTGTCATACTGTACTCTGTCAATTCTTAACACACAAACACATTATATATTCAAAATCAGTCTATGATGTCCATCACGAATAAACGTCAATCGGTGTTGGAGGCTGTGATCAGGCTCACCCAGCTGGCTCACCGAAGTGCTATTGGCAATTGTAAACACCAGTAAATATACACAAAAAGTCCTTTCCCAGCTTTCAGATTTTACAGGAAAAACATTCACAAGTTTCATAGTAACTAACTTCTAACTTCTTTAGTATCAGAGTAAATACAGTGATATTTGTTTATACATCCATGAGTACATTGCAAAGGTGTTAATCCCAGGGGGAGGACACAGGGGACATGTCCCCCACTTCCAGATAGAGTCTCCCCCAAAAACATGGTTTTAAAATATAACTTTATTATATAGTATGATTTTAAATATCATAATAATTTGCCCTGAGAGCACTTGTGCTAATCATAAAGGCAAACAATACAACAGAAAATTAAGTCCGCTCCCACCCATGCCTCAGAGTGGTTTAGCCCATAGTGGCGTTTAGTGCTTGTGCTTTTGGTGAAGGCAAACATCGCTAAATGTGTGTGAAGTCATTGAGTGTGCTCTGAATGTGAAGTAAATATTTACTTTTATAGTTAAGACATAAAAAGGTTCAAATTAAAGGGGGGATTTGGACACTGTAGGTTTACGTAAGTAGCTAGCTATCTAGCTTTCAATATACAAATAAATGCTAGCATTAGCCAGTTTTCCTACTTTACTACTAAATAATGGTAGCTAGCTAAAGCTTATGTTTGCCTTAACGTGCATAAGCTAACTAGTGTTAGGCATCTTATGTAATGCTAGTGACTGAGGGACACTGTGGGTCAACACTGTAAGACGAGTTGAAAAACAGAGAGGCTAATTGAGGATAAGTGCTACAGCACAGCAATACACATTCAAGAAGAATATTGGTGCTAGCATAGTAAATCACACCCACCATATGATTAACACTTCCCTCCTTGGTGTCTGCCCTACTAAAATCAGATACACTAAAATCGGATTTTCGCCCCTGATTGCAAAGGACACCGGCTGTCAGCTGATTCAGGTGTGGTTCAATGGTGAAAGTTAGCCAGAATATAAAAAAAACATAGGTTTAAACAAACAAACAAACAAACAAACAGCGATCTCCATATAGCCCACTGCTGACTTACTAAGTCCCTGGCAAGACTGCACTTCCTGGGTATTGGAGGTGGACACTGTTGTGTGGTAACAACTGTGTTGAATGGGACCAAAAATCATGTCAGTCAATCCCTTGAAAGCAGAATACTTGCAGCACATTTGTAGAAAGAAAACTTCAGAGTAAATGTGCTGTCTGCATTTTGAGCAGCAGGAACTCACCCTAAGGGTCAGCAGGTCTACACATGTTCACACATCACTGCCTGTCATTTATTACTTGTAATCTCTTTTACTTTTGGCACCCTTCACCATTAAACAAGGTCCTCTTCCTCCAGTCAAGTGACCAGACTATCAGTTTAGTTATCAGCATTTATCAGGTAATGAGTCGTTCATTTAAAACCGTTTAAGAAACTTGAAACAGAGAAATCAAAAGAGACCTGATGTAAAACTGATCAAAGATAGAAAAATGGCATGATTTATTACCCAGGTGGTGCTGCTGCTTGCCTTTAATTTGTCATTCAAACTCTTTTGTGCAGTTAAAATAATCCTTCCACGTTGAGATGCAATCTCAAATGCTTAAAAAAAACAGGATTACAAAGAATGCTGAACAGAGAACTGGAACAATGCAAACAATAATGAATAAAATGCTGATTAAAGCACAAGACTTTCATTTCTTTTTGAAAACACTAAAGGAGTTTGCTGTTCTAACGTAAAGAGGGAAGGTATTTAATATTTAATGGAAATAACAGAACGCAGCTTAACAAGATTAATAAATATCAGGAACATACTGTATAACACAGGTAGGCTAACTCTAAGGTAGTGGACAATCTGAGTAAGAACATAAAATGAGTAATCATCACGAAAATAAGAAGTTTCTAGGTCATGAAAAAAGAGAGAGAACTTTGAAAACTCATTTCCACATGGTACGGGTAGTGCAGTGTTAAATTATGGGGGTTATAATCTCTTTTTGCATTAGTTAAGCTCCTGGCTGCAGCATTCTGAAATAACTTTTTTTTAAATTTAATTTTAATTTTTTTAGTTTTTTTGACTGTGATTTCCTAAATGTCTTTTAAAACAAGCGTTTGTTGTATCTTTTGATGGATTGTCTGAGTGAACATGCCCCTCTGTTGTTTTTAGCCAGCGGTGACGTCAGCAACGAGCTCCAGCTCTCAGGACTGCACCAGTTGTCATAGTAATTGCTGTAAGACATCACAAATAATCGCAAGTATCCTTATTATTAGGCTTAATGTGCAAAGAACAGACTTATCCTTTGTTTTTTCATGTAGTGTTTTGGCAGGGTGGACAAGAAAGTTAATTCTTATTTAATCTAATCTAATCTAATCACAACTCCAACCTAACTTTTCAGTCATATTTAAGAATTGTACAAGTGTCTTATCATTTAAGACTATTAATAAAGCTGCGGTAGGCAACATCTGGAAATCAAGCTAGCTGTAGCATAAGACTTCCAAGGAAACAACTCTGCTGCACCCTCCACTTCTGTTTTTACTCCAACTTACATTTTATTTCATTTGTTGTCGCGCTCTCTTTTAAGTCCAGTTTGCACCAAAGATTCACAACGAAATGAAACAGTTGCAGGGGAAGTTGCAGCGGTGTAAACTGGTCCATCTCAGGTCAACTCAAGCCGGCTGACGGTGTCGCCTGCAGGTCAGCTTGTCAAATCACCAGAGGCCAGTTTTAGAACATTAAGGCACTTCACTTGTTTCAACAGCCAGTCAGCTCGTAGTGATATCACCTGTTACCAAGATGTGCGGCATAGAGCAGCCAATAGGAATATGCACTCTCTGAAATGACCTGTGATTGGCTAAAAGTGCCCATCACAGTCCTCATTTTCTAAAGCCTGAATTTTTTACAATGTGAATGAATTACAATGTGCTGTTACTATGTGGCTATCATGGAATTTTCGCCCAATGACACCAAAAATAAACTGCTTACCCCAGCTTTAATGTATATGGCAGACAATTAATATCTCCAAATAATAAAAAGAAACATGCATGATTTTATTACAGGTAATTATAATACATTTTTCACAGGTCTGTTTAAGATGTATATAAATCAACCGCAATCATGTCATGCCTACAACACACGCACACAGGCAAGGTCGTCAGTTATCGTCACCCGCTGACCTAACGTTAGATGTGTGTTGCAACTAGCCAGCTACTGAGGAGATAAATGGGTAAAAAAAGATGTTGTTTGAGAGTTTCATTGGAGAAGGTAGGGTGATAGTAAAAGGAGACCTTATGATGATAACAACACAGCAGAAAGCAGACGCCAAGAGTGCAAATAAAAGAAAGTGTTCTTGGATGGGAAATATGATGAATGTTATGTGGAGACAAGCTTAGGCAAAGAAGCCCTCAAAACTGCTTCAGCACGCTGGGTCGAAGCACTTTGCAATCTCTGACTCTTTTTTTGGGCACTTTTGACAAACGCATAGAAGTTTTTGAGAGAAAATAAAATAAAAGTGAGCAAGCAGGACAGAAGCAAGAGCCACCACCTCTTCATGCTGCTACCCTGAGAGCATTGTAGTTATTGGTTAGCTGTACTGCTAATTCCACAAAGCATTTCACTATCAGCAAAGAATTGATTTTTCTTGCAGCCAGGGATTCATGTTCTGAACCAGCAGAAGAGACTGCAGCCAACAAGATCTGGCAGGTTCTTCTTTCAGCTGTCACTGTGTAAAGAAGAACTGACGACAGCAGAGGACATCGAAGCACAGCGGATGGAGTCTTATTTGTCATAAATCGAGTCACGATGGTATGTTCCAGGTAAAAGAGTCTACCAATATTAATAAGACAAGGCAATACCACTGGTTCATGTGCGATACTCATTTCAAGATGATTGGCATGAGGGCAAGCTGTGTGTTCTGTTGCTGCCAACTAACACATCTAGAACAGAAGTGTGCGGTTTCAAGTCTTTGAATGACTACATGTCAGGGAAATGTGACTGGTCATTCTGTGTCGGATTACGCAGGAATGACTGGACCAATGTCTGGTTGACTGCCTGAGTCAAAGAGGTTTTATGAATGTGAGGAGACACATCGTGTCATACACAGAAAACAGCTGGCTGGTCAAAAAATGTCACCTGAGTTAACAGTATATGAAATAATATCAAAATTATCACTAATTTCAAAGCTACAGGCCCTTAACTTAAAGCCCAATCAGTCTGTTCTGAAGTGTGTCTATACCGCTCAGAGGAAAGGTTTAGCTGTTCCTTTCCTCCTCATTTGTGAGAGGAGTCTAAAGGACTTATATGCATGAATTATTAACATGAATTATTTTATGACACAAGGTATTATATGTCATTGTCTTTTGCCAAAATCGGCCACGTTCGTTACATAAACCCCACACATTTTTCCCAAAATACTTTGTTTATTCACAAGTTGTCCATATACAATACAAATTACAGAAAGTACCTGAAAATGTGTGACAATGTCAAAAAGAATGTCTGTGTGAAAATCCTTCTTCACACTAATGTTCAAGCTACAGTAGAAATGCAGCACTTGTAGGGAACTATTTTTCCAGGCGTTATAACTTTTGTCTCAGTGGCTCCTGACTCCTCTCTCTCTCTCTCTCTCTCTTTCTCTCTCTCTCTGTCACTCAGCAGTTTTTGACCAAACAAACACAGACGTTCTCCTTAAAAAGGTGAATTACCCACACCCAGCAACTTTCAAGTCTCTAATAGTGTTTCTGTACCCTATTGCAACACGGATGGCAATGAATGGGGTTTATAAATGCAATTTGCTATCTATTAAACAGATATATCAACTTTTTTTTTTTCTTTTTATTTGCCTCCCCTCCAATTCTTTCAACTAGTAGTGGGTTGGACTCCCTTTGCCTTCAGAACTGCCTTAATTCTTCATGGCATAGATTCAACAAGGTGCTGGAAACATTCCTCAGAGATTCTGCTCCATATTGACATGAGAGCATCACACAGCTGCTGCAGATTTGTCGGCTGCACATCCATGATGCGAATCTCC
>JAPQLA010223842.1:0-15808 GCA_029822935.1 Naso vlamingii
GGATACATTTTATAATATGCTGTATTCTTTGGTTTTTATTATGTGCTTGTATATTTTATTGTATTTATTTATTTATTTATTATTTTTATCTATTGCACTTTGGTTGGAGCATCCCAACAAATTTTGTTGTAACTGGAGTACAATGACAATAAAGACTATTCTATTCTATTCTAACATGATGAACTTTTCAAATGTTTGTTTAGACTTAACACACTGATCAGAAATGAGAAAGCCACTCTGAAGCACCATTCTCCTAATAAAATGCTGTATATTAGGGCTGGGACAAAGTATTGATATGCCAATACACAGTATCATCATCCTGACTCTTAAGATACCATTATTGAATCGCTGGCGCCAAATATCTATATTTTAAATAAAATACAATTTCACTATAAAAACTACTTGATGACTTCTTGTGGTGTGGCTTATGTGGCTTAATGTGGATAATGTGAACGGAAATCGACTGACAGAAAAAGAGACTGACAGCAGGATAATGATGGACAGCTTTGAAACGAATTTAAAGTTAAGAGATTTCTAAAGTCTCGCCCAGTTTGGCTTTTTCAACATCAATGGGACAAACTAAATTTTTGCATTCATGTATGTAATGTATGGATTTTGGATTCTTCAGTTAGAGAGATATTGTGATACCTCTCGCAATGTATCGCAGAATCGCTGTATTTTGATATTATCATTATCGTGAGTCATCGCATATTCAGTCGTATTGTGAGTTATCCAGCGATTCCCACCTCTAATATATATGTTCTGTTAGTAACACAATCTTGTCTTCTAATGTTAGGCAAGATTGTGCTGGGAGCATATGTGGTGGGGGATCACCATAATTCATCAATGTCTAGAAGTCATTCTACTGCAAAGAAACGTAACCAGCCCACCTTCCTGCATCAATAGAATTAGCAGGACTGGCCGCTTTTGCTTGTTGATGGAAGGTTATATTACTATAGCGCTGAGAAAGGATATGTCAGATTGTTAGACAGGCTAAATCTCTAGCAGCAGAATTGGCTGAAGAAAAATAAAGTGGAACTTTAAAATTTTAATGATATAGTAAAAGACTGAATGAATTCTTGGCAACATTTAAAACAAGATTGCAGTTGAGGGATGTAGAAATTGAGGATCATAAAGCAAGTAACTTAACATTAAATATGCAATATCCCGCCTGTGAGCAACATATAGAGACATCATCACCAGAAAAAACAACAACAACACATAAATGATTGTAAATAATTGTAGTGAGTTACTGTAAGTGCAGTAAAGCTTACTTAGGGCAAACAAAAATAAAACACGGCTGATCAAAAATAAAATAAAATAAATAAATAAATACAAAAGTATAAGGGCCCTATTTTGACAGTCCAAAGCGCAAGGCGCATTAGGGCGTGTCAAAGTCGACTTTTGCTATTTTGACGGTCACTGCGCCGGGCACTAACCCCTAACCCGGGTCTAAAAGGGTTGGACTTACTCTCTGAATTAGTCATGGGTGTGTTATGGGCGTATCATTCAATAAGCCAATCGGAGTGTCATGTCCCATTTCCTTTAAAAGCCAGGTGCGCTTTGCACCTTGGCAGGTTGCTATTATGATGCCGGACTTTCCAAGTGCCAAGAAAGAACGCTTCACCGGAGAAGAAACTGATTTGCTCGTGCACAAGGTCAAAGTGCGCTAGCAGAAGATATACAGAGACAATAAAGCACATGTTCAAATGAGAGGCAGAACTATATATGGTGTAGGAAACACGTGAATTGAACTATACTAATGTGGTGGGGGAGAAGACAATCAACAGCTCTTAGCTGCAGCAGGATCAGCACCTTGGAAAGCGCCGTGACTCACAGTCGTGACAGCTGTGCTCTGTTACATGATATTCTACAGATATTCTGTAAAAATTTTAGTATTAGTGATCAGGTTTCCATACTTTAAGTAATTAACACCATGCTGATTTTACCTGTTATGCTATGAGTGAACACAAACGTTTTAAAGAAACTAAAGTTGAAATCGGAAAATAAAGCTTTATTCCGGTGGACCCTCTGCCTCCACTGTCTCTCGCTCCTCCGTCCAATAACATACTCCATTTGACTGTGCAAAATGAGAATATATGAGCACATGCACCGATATTTAACTGAGGAGTTCAACAAGAAATGTTCTGTTCCACTTACATGATTTTGTATCAAAGCAGGAAAGTCGATTTGTTTCTCTCTCTTTCTCTCTGTTGTCAGTTTCCGTTTTGACAGACACCCTCAACCTGACAGGTGTGTTTAAATACCTACGTGTGTTGCCATGATTGGTCAGATAATTTCAAAATTTTATTCGGCATTATTACAAATTATGATGATCATTATTACTGCGATTATATAATTCTATTATGACTGACCATTAAGAGGTTTTTTTCATAAATATATTAATGTACACAATAATAACCTTTCACATTGTAATCATTTTTTATTTGTAATCTTATGTGTGTGTCTAAGCAGAGTGTACGCGTGTTGTGCACCCGCTTAGAGGCACATATTACTATCTTGATAATGCGCCCTTAAAATAACAGTGAAATAGTGCGCCATTGGCTTTAGACCAGGTTTTTGTTGGTCAATCGCGCAACTGCTTTCTGCGCCCTCAAAATAGCAATGCGCCATGAATGCGCCTGACCACTCCTCATTTTCAGACCAACACACCCAGTTGCGCTCAGATGGGCGCAAGTGCATTTGCTAGTTTGACGGCGAGGGCGCCGGGCGTGAAAATGACAACTGCGCCGGTGTCAAACTAGCAATGACACTTGCGTCATTCCATAATGCGCCTTGCGCCGTCCGCTTGAGACTATCAAAATAGGGCCCTAAAAGTCTGTTAAAGAGTAACTGTTTAACATTAAAATGTTTGGTTTAATATTCATAAACCAAATAATTGTTTTTTGGACCAATTTTGGTCTCGTAGCTTTGCGATCTCTGTCCAGGGCGTTAATCATATCAGCTTCAAATGCTAATAGATGACTAAGGACACACGAACAATGAAAAGTTCTTCAAAACTTTGTCATTACTCGAACGGTTTGGATTTCATAAGTCGTCAAAGTTCAAGTCCCAAATCACTTCGTCTGCCTCTCCCCATCTAAATGAATGGGAAAAAAATCTCAGAGGCAGAGAATAAGCCTTGATTGCACAACTTGAACAAGTACTGATTCTGGCTAAACCAAGAGCTGTATCAACAAAATGACCAGATGTATAGCACCCCAAGGACCTGCCAAAAAAAGTTATATAAACTTTATGTGAATGACTTTCATAACATGGCTGCTACAGCGAAAGACTAAAAATGATGCACCTGCCCTCTTCCAGGGGTTTTAAGCATCAGGTGTAATAGCTGCTAATGGGAGAAATTCATGACCTTGTGTCAAACTAAGGCTAGTACGTGTAAGTGTAAGTCTGACTGCTTTCAAACCCACATAAATGGGAAAACAATGAAACTTCCTACTTGAATATGATTAGTTTATATAAGATTTGGCTGAAGTTGTGGGATCTGTGAGGAGGTTTTTCTGAGATTTTTTAGTTTACTTTTCTCCCCTCCTGCACTCTAGTGGTCTTGTGACTCACTCTAGGTAGGAGAACATTCTGCAATACACACCCATAATAAAATCTGAGGAGGAGCAAAAAAAAAGGTCTTAAAACTAAAACCCCTTCTCAAAACTAGTAAGCAAGTAGCAAAAACATGTAAATACAAGATTTATAGGTGAAAGTCTTCTGACTCATTGAAAGTTTGAATGAAGTCTGTAGATAAAACAATGTGGAAGCAGTAAACATTTAAAAAGGTGTGAGTTTGATCACTTTCTCCATAAAAATGAAGGGATATTTCTCTCTGTCTGCCCGCACACGTCTGATCCCCACAAAGCTGCCTGTCCACAAGTCAATCAAACTCTGACCAGGTCACATGAGGTCAAATGAATGTGGATCTGCCATTTGAAATGACTGGACATTTGTCTGTCTGTTGGCAGATACTTCTCATCGCCACCTACCTGAGAGTACACATCAGTCAAACTTTGACCAGGTCACATGGGTCATGCCTCTGACTTTCAAAATAAAAGCTCACAACCTCTCAAAACTGAAATTTCTTATATAGAGGGTATGCGTTGACATCATTTTCCCTCCGGAACACACCCCCACAGTCAGACTGCATAGCAAAACATCCATCAACATAGCTGAATTTAGCAGTGGAAACAGCGAAACCGGGAGTAAAACAAATGAGTATATGCTTAAATTAAAGGTAGTTGGACTTGACAGTGATCTTCATAACTTAACAAAGCACCAGTGGTCCATGTACATTGATAGTTAGCCACAATTCAGGTTTCCTGACATTTATTGTTGCCTGATTTCGACAGCGGGAAAATGGACATTCGCTTGAAGGCAGACAAAAGTCTGGACTTCAGTCACTCATCAGGAAACTAAAGAAACACAGTTTCAGCAGACTTTATAGTAGGTAAAGTGATACGGTTAAATGTCTAAATTTGCTTTGTGGAGTAGCACTCTCCCCTAAGAAAGGAAAATTAGGTTTGTCTTGGCTGTTACCTAACGCTTACGTTATCTAACCATTCCCCATTTGTTTGCAGAACACCAGGCTTGTCATAATGGATGCCTTTTAATATATGCCAACAACAACATAACACTTACACAGAATATGGGTTAAGGTATGGTTTTAATCCAAAATCAAACCGGCTACTGCAACTCCATGTTTCTCTAACATTAGTTGTTTCTGCGAATTGCAGTGGTCCATTAGCTACTTTTTTCTGTAGCTTTCGGCAGTCTGTAAAAAAAAATTATCTCCTACTTTACGTTAAATGTATTTGTGCAGTCAATCGCACAACAGCTCTTTTTTTCCTTTTTGATGTGTTTTTGTTTGTACACAAACTGTATGCTAATGCTGCCACTCAGTGTCTCTCTGCCACTCAGTAGGCGTATCCGTAGTGACTTCGAATTAAGGGTGACGTCACATACATACCTTCTATTGAGAAAAATGACCTTGAAAACACTCAATTTTTTTTTTTTTTTTTTTTTTTACATTTTTCTTCCAAAAAATAAAGCTCAATGACGCTGAGCCCGAATCGGGTCAGAGTGCGAGGTCCTGACCAATGCTGCTTGCAGCTATAATTATTTTTACTTTTTCTAAAGCTTCTAATTATGTTTCACTGTTTCTATTACACTTTGTTGATTATCATTATAAATTGTTGTTTGAGTTGATTTTTTCTGTGGGTGCTATTACCTGACTTTTTCTGTGATTATGTGAGTCACAGCAGTTGATAACTTGGGAAACCATGCAAGTAATCCAATGAGAGACAAAGACCCCATGACAACAGGTAGCCATGTGGAGGTTTGCTGCTGGTTCTTCCACAAACTTTTTCTCTGGACAAACTCAAATTAAATATTGAACTTCAATACTCAATCATTTCAGTCTGCCTCTTCCACTTCTGCATCTCTTTTTATTAAAAGGTGTATGTGCACATATGCAGTGCATTCACTCGCATGCAGAGTAACCTTTTCTCTTGCTTCTTTAATGGTACTTAGCTTAGTACAGCACAATGAATGCTGTAGGTTTAATAAAACACAGAAGAACAAGTTTGACCCTGTAGCTGCTTGAGCCTGAATGATTACTTTTGGGAGTATCATACTGTATGTCGCTCTTTTATACAACAAGGGGAGTGTATCCCTTGGTCCCGTTTTGCAATTGATGCATGCTTCAGACAGGGAAAGGTCTCATCACAACACCACATTACTAGCTATCCTGTAGGTGGCTTTGTTTAGTATTCTAAAGTCTTTTTTTAACTGTTTCAATATCAGTCCCAACTCATCCACCCCCAAATTTTTTCCCACAATTTCCGTCTCCATTCTTCATCCAAACCCCTGCTTTCTTCCTCTTCCTCTTTCAGCTCAACCTCACACTCTCTGAGGAGATAAATAAGTAAGAAATGAAGGGGCAAGGTATCTGTTTGGTAGGCTGCTCACAAATGCTTCTGTATCGATGGACAGTTACCACAGTAACAGGCTGGCTGAAACCAAAAATATATACTATATACATCATCTTTACTACTTTCCACTTGTCGACTGCTGCATCTTTCCACATACATCACTGTCAACTCATTTTCCAAAGCAGGATCCATGTTGCTCCTGTGTTTTAAATGTAAGTCCAATTGACAAAGTAAGGGAAAGAATGTTGTGTTTTTAATTATTATTATTATTTTTTAAAGTGTATGTGTTTTTTGTGTTTGGGATTTTATGAGCAGCAATGAGTGATGTTGAAGGGCTATCATTTCTCTTTATTACAAGATGTTGCCTCCTCTGTCAGGACCTTATTTGTGTTAAAGAATCCTGAATTTGTGAAAGGAAAGGATCATATACAAAGCCAAATATGCAATATCAAAGTTAAGTATCTATCACCTACTGGCACGAAGGCTCTTTCCTTGACTTGAAGCCTTATTTTATTTTTGCTGTTATACTAATTGAAGCTTTGTTGCACAATTTGCTTGACATGACATCTATGATAATTTGACATTGAGATGTATTGTTGTAGGATGATTCCTAGTCTCTTTGAGGATCTGGTGACTTTTTGTGTAGGGCCTTACTGATAAAACAGTTATAGATTTTCATAGTTTTCAAATGAAGAATCTTTTGTTGAAGACTGTTTTGATGAAATAGTGTGTTACTTTTTTGCGAGTGTTTTTCTTCAGTGAACTGTGGTAGTGACGATGTTGAGTGCTGCTTGTTATGTAATGGGGTGTGTGTGTGAATGTTCTAATGTGTGAAAAATGAGGGAGGAAGAAACAGTGTTTATACAGTGAGAGAAAAAAATAAATCATCCAATTTGGTGTGCAGCATGCTGGAAATAAAAATCCTATGTGTATTCACAAACACAGACACATGTTCAGATACACACATACTACACATACAGTATGCCAAATATTATTCACAGTATTGTATTTGTGTACACAAACACATTTGTGCTGTTTTTCTAAGATCTGTCTTTAATTCTCAGTCATTCCTGTATGTGTTGATCTCAGTCAGCCAGCATACTTTGCTTTGTTTTTACTTTCCTCCTCTGCCTCTGAGATACTCATTTTTACTTCCTCCCTTGACAGTTCGGTCTTGTCTGCTTGCCTGTGAACTGCAGTGGAGCTTTGCGTCAAGTAAAGTCTCTTTGTGGGTGTTTTAAATTTTCCTGCTGCAAAAATGGTCTTTCCACCTTAGTGTGGTACAATTGGAATATTTCTTCTCATTCAGGGATGCTACTACTTTTGTTTTCTCTGATACTACTGCTCCTTTATTTGCTTTTTGTTTCTAATCCTTGAAGAAGATTAAGTGGTTATCCCCTGGCTTCCTTCATGTTACTACAAGACTGCCATGTTTTTTGCATGCTATTGTGGTCTGAAATCAGACATGCAGGTAAGGGACTTTCAGAAATGTTTTTGTGTGAAGGGGGAAGTGGTGATTTTGGTCGTGTGCATGGGGTGCGAGTGGAGGCACACTTTTGGGGGTGTATCACAGGTGTAGTTTTTTGTTCATTTGCTTTGCATGTGTTAACTGGCTGTATATCTTTTCAAAAATCTGAAAACCGTGTGACTGCAATGTCTTAACAATAGAGCTTTTATATAAGAAGATTTTTTAATGTTCCGTACAATACTGGTTATTGATGATTAAAACTGATAATTTATGATTAGTGTAACAATGTTGTTTGACAGTTTGTTTTTAAGTTGAAGCAGATGCCCTTTAAACCCATCAGCAAAAAGCTGTGCCCTGTAATCACCTCCACCTTCAACCATGGCAGATATAGGAATTAAGGCAGCCTGCTAAGTAGGCTCAGTGTAAGCTTCGATCACTCCCTGCTGCAGAGGTTCGGTGCAATTATCTGCCTGCCTAACAACAACTTGTGCAGTATATTAATTCATTGCAAAGATGCATAGTTGCTGTCATAAAGTAAAGGCTCCTGAGTGTATATATATATATATATATATATATATATATATATATATATATATATATATATATAGACATAGATATATATAAACTAACACACCGCTTTTTCCTGCCATCCACTTTGCTGCTGCTGTTACACTACAATTTCTCCTTAGCAGGACTAATAAAGGATAAGCTTATTTATCACATAAGGAAAGGGAACTAACTTCACAGTGCTCTTTACATAAACACCCAAAGTTAAGTCAACTAGATTAGCTGGCTAATAACGTTACGCTGTCACTCTCTTAATTGTGTTGGTGCTTTGTGTGAAATATTCGAGTAGGAGAATTAGGATACTGCATGCATGATGTTTTCTAGAAAAATACTTATGGCTGTTACCTCAAGCCTAAAAATATACAGCCTTGGGTCTAAGCTGAGTTAGCTTAACTTTGATCCCTGCTTTTCATTCCATCTTTTCATGGGGTGCTTACATGGCTTGTGCGGAGGTTTGGTCCAACTGGTCTGGTTCAGTGATCAAGAGATGCCATTGGCAGTGATGATTTTAAGGTCCACTGTACTTGCACTTCTTCCAATCCCTGCATTTTTCTTTTTTTCTCTTCTTTTCTCTTCTTTTTTTTTTTTTTTAACAACAATTAGTTTGTTTCTGTCATAAATAATCATGCTTTGGGAGAAAAGGTTGAAAGAAGATAAAAATTGCAAATTAAAACAAAGAAGTAGCAAAATCTGAGAAAGCTCCTGGCTACTGCATTGCATGCACTGCTGTTGCCATAACAACAGTCCCATGACACAGACCCTGAAGAGGCTATTGCAGGTAGCATAACTGTAACAAGGCTGTGCGCTATGGATCAAAAAACAGTATTTTAAGGTTGAATTGCGATATACAATATGTTTATCTGTGTTTTCTGCTAAGTGGTATAAATGATCAGTTGTAAGTCAAAGTCATACGTAAGATGTAAGAAGCACAGTTATTTAAACAAACTGTGGTCAAAACAAAATGCAAAAGTAGAGCTTCACTCCCTGTAATATCTAACATACAAAACATTCAAAACATGTAAATGAAAGCAATCTAAAATAAAAAACAGGGCTGTACTGGTTGTGTACAAAGCACTGGTTTGGAGAACAGACCACAAAATTGTGGCACAAATCTGTGTTGGAAAAAGTTTAAAAAGTCTTTTTCCATGATCTCTCAAATGAATATAGTACTGAAAAATGAGGACATGATTTTAAATATTTTTGATTAGTTTTTATTATTTTATGCACTGACAGAGTGGGAGACTTTGTCTGCCTTGTATAACTTACATCTCATGTATGAAATGTCTGTATCATCACAGCCTTGCATTTTTATAAACACAACACATATATTTTTATAGAAAACAATCCAGTGGCCGTCTCATTGTCGCACCACAGACTACAATACCAAGCAGAATAGCGATGTGCTCTTGATTCCCCTTACACACAAACAAAAAAGCAAACCTGGCATAACTTTACAAAAGAAATGGGTTATGTAATGCAACATTAAAATTTATTGATAAATAAAAGCTGTTGTCTCATCCTATGATTTGTTTGAAGTATACAGTATATTTCAAAGTCCATGTACCACCCAGCCACACAGGGGTAATAAGTTTTCCAAGATTTAGAAAGATGGCTTTTGAGTTAGGGTTGTGTCTAGGATTTTTTTTTTTAAAGAACTGACTTTACTGTAAAAATTATTGACCTAGGTATACATTTAAGCAAAGTATATGTCAAAACAATTTCAAAGGTTAAATCTAAAAATAATGACCTATTTGTATGATTTTTCAAGTAGACTGTAATTAATATAAGCAAACACTAATAATAAATGCACTAACTAATAATAAATTCATTTCAACCTCAACATCAACTTCAACTTTATTATTCCAATGAAAATTAGATTTGCAGCAAGCATCAAGACAGCAAAATACAGAAAAGACATAAGAGCATCAACAACATCATAAATATAAATAGAGATTACACAGCTCAAGTCAAAAACAACAACAACAATGCTAAACTTGACCCACATTTTAAATGGTTCACATGGTACATTATATGTTGCCAAGTCAAGTAAAGTTCTTCTGTGCCATAAACTCAAAACAAGACAGTTAGCCCAGCAATTTATGGATGCATAGTTTTTGTTATAGGCGTTCTCAAATGATGGCCAGAGGGGAGGAGATCAAAACCCTCAAGGAGAAAGTGGTCAGAACAGTCAAGCATTTGATTAGCCTTACTAGTAACATGCTTACTATGAATATCTCGCAGCTGGACTTGCTGCACCCCGATCACCTTACTTGCCACTTGGACCAACCTTTCTAGCCTGTTTTACTTGCCATTGTAAGACAACCAAACCAAGCCACAATGCAATATGTGAGGACAGACTTCTTTACACTCTTTGATTCAATTGTCAAAAGTTATCCAAGTCAGCCCAACTAATCACACTGTTTATAATATGTGCAGAATTACTACTTTTTGCACTCAAGGCATTGATGATATGCCTTGAAGCACTTCTTTCTTGAAAACATGTAGTCCTCTCTTCTATGATTCAGTTCTCCTTCCAACTGTGCCCCCTGCTTACTTATTTGCCCTGACCAGTAATAAAAAAATAATTTCTTTATGTCACATGTTGTGAAATCCACCAGTAGATGGTGAAAGGAATCACCAGCCATATATTTTATCGCCATAAAGCCAGTGACATTAATGGGATGTGACTGTTCCTGGCACCCCAACAAGACCTGACAAATACAAGAATCATTGAAGACCTTGAACCTAATTTGGTTTAATGCTGCAATGGTGGATGATGAATGATCACATTTACTAATAACTTATTTTTTGTTATAATAGATTTGCGCTACAGCTAAGAAATGTAAAATTAAGAACATGGGCTACATTGGATTTGTTGCAAAAGCAGTCCTGGGTATTTTCACAGATAAGCTGCTAAATGTCTTTCATCTAGTGAAACCTGCCTGTTAAAGTAATGATAGTAGAGATGTTTTTCAGTTTAATTACTTTACAAATCCTAAATGTGTGGACTCATAGTCAGCACATTGATTAAAAAATACCCTTCTCAAGAAATGCATTAGTAGCAGTAGAGAGTATCCTACTGTGGTGACTTGTGCCTTGAAAAAAAAAAGCATGCACTACCTCCAGTCTTTGGATCAGCTTTTATTTTCCAACATGCTGCCAGGCAGAGAGCTAACATTCACAACACCTGGGCAACCGGAAATACTTCTTTTTCTGGCTTCTTGTAACTATAAACACATCATCTCTGGATCAACAAAGTTGATGGCGGGTGCATGTCATATTGTCAGTATGCTTAACCATATTAACGCGCATTAATGATGTAATACAACACCCACCATTACAGTACTCTTTACAAAGAATTATTCACGCACATACTGTGGGAATTGAATAGAGTTTTTTTAATAGGGTCTAAATTAACTACATCTTATGAGAGGCCTTGCAGGAGAATGAACTTTAAAATCTGATGTGTAATGTATACGTCTTGTTTTTCTGAACTTTAAAATGTCTTGTCTTGTTTTCTGTGTTTCTGAGAGTAATTCTTGCAGGAGTGTGGTAATCTAGATAAGATAAGATGATTGGATGAGATGTACAGCAACAGTATATAACACAGAGAAAACCTGACACTCAACAGAGAACACTTGTAGAGGGCTTCTCTTCATGCTGCATGATTAAAGGATCTGATTCATCACACTGTGTTTGTTTTTTTCTAAGATATAGCAACTCTCAATTTCAACAGGTAAAATTTTCCTGACAATACACCTGTCAGAGTATGTTTACTGCAGGCAGGGGTACTATGGTCTAACTCATAAATGCTGTATGACCCTAGCTTTATTAGTCTTCAGTTATTTAGTTTTAAAATTCAAAAATGTGAAAAAGACTGCAGTACTTAATTACAAATACATTCACAAAATGTGTAGGTCTCACCAGCTGATGACGCTAGTTATCAATCACTTAAAAAGTCTCAAAAAATCCACGATCATGATGCTGATTTCATGAAGTTTACTAAGAATACTTGTGAAACTACAAGCACAGTACAGACATAATATTAAAATGACTACTGTGACTACAGTAATAAACAATAAACATCAACCGCTTTTCTGGGGCTCACATCGTGGTTGATGTTTATTGTGTTGTATTGTGTTGTGTTTATTGCGGAAGCAGCCGTTTCAGCAGGGGGCCCTACACTTTCCTTTTCTTGGCCACATCAACCAGCTCTGACTGGGGGATCTCAAGGTGTTCCCATGCCAGTAAGTAAGTAAGTAGCCTTTAAGAGCCATGATGGCCCATGGGGCAGGAGCCTATCTCTTGAGCCTGTCTCCTATCTGGTACATCATGCCTCCTGAGGCGGCTTGATGTACGAGTACCCCCTGGACATGACGCTAGTATGTCACAGGGTCTTACCCCCAATCCAACCCTAGATACAATCAGTCAGTCAACAACTTTATTAGTCCCATAAGGGGCAATTAATGTGGCCTCCCTTCTTGGCATACGGAGTGCCAAGAAGGGAGGCATTAGGTCTTTAGTACGACTCGGCCAGGGATCGGACCCTGACCTCCCAGTCTCAGGATGGACGCTCTAACCACAAGGCCACTGAGCCGGCCAGTCTCCCGGGCCAGTGCAGAGATATAATCTCTCCACCTGTACCTGGGTCTGCCCTGGGGCCTTCTCCCAGCTGGACTTTCCTGGAAGATCTCCCTAGGGAGATGACCAGGAGGCATCCTTACTAGATGCCCGAACCACCTCAACTGGATCCTTTCAACGTAAAGGAGCAGTGGCTCTCCTCCAAGTTTCTCACAGATGACTGAACTTCTTACCTTATTCCTAAGGGAGACACCAGCCACCCTCCCGAGGAAACCCATTTCAGGCGCTTGTATCAGCTGTAAAATATTTATTTTAGTATTCCTACATAAAAATAATAGTCTACTGATTGGGCTAATATTAATCTGAAGAGTGACAATAATTACAGACCTTGCTTTAGCTAGCAGAAAAATAAAATACATTGGTTAAAAACAAATAGCCTTGTAATGGTAAGTGACAGTTGAGTGAGTTTATTTCCTGTAGCTGGTTACAAGGCAATGCAGGAAGAGAAAAGGCAACTGATTTCTGGATTCCAGTTTACATAAGGGAAAGGTAACAGATTATGGTCTGTCACAACATAAGCAGTGTAAACACATAAAACTACATTTTTCAGGCAGTGTTGGGCAGGTTACTTCCAAAATGTAAATATTTATGTATTATTATATATTACTGGTTACTTTCATTTGAAAGTAAATAGTTACCCTAAAATAATATTAATATTATATTCTGTGTAGAGTAACAAGTAACTCATTACTCTTGCCTCACTTTTAAGAAAATAACCACAGAAGCATGGGTTAGCATTCACAATGGAAGCGTGTATTATTCTTCTTTTCTGTCCAGCACAGCGGTGCTGTTTGCATGCACTTAGAGTTCACAACTTGATCACTTTGACTATGCCAATAAATAGGACGGAAAGCTGACCAAAATGGGATCATATTTTAAGCCTAAATACTTACAGTGATCCCCTTTCCACATAAAAAGATAATGACGTCTCCATCTCCCCAGACGGTGTGCGGAATTACGCATGGCACAGCAGTGCAACTTTATTTGAATCTCTAGACACGCCGACGAGATCAGTCAGCATCTAATGTTGTTTTAGACATCCAAAAATTCAAAGAAAATTTTCAGAAGCCAAAAGTTAAATTCTGTTTCATCTGGAGAACTTCCTCTGTCTTGTTTTGTTTCTGACTACATGTGGCCTAGTCCTCAGATACTACTGCGCACATGAACATTACTGAAAATAACCACTTTAATCTTGAAAGTAAATCATTCAAAAATACACACACATCAATACAACACACAATGAAGAAATTGCCTTTAAAGCTGGAGCTGCTTGACATATTACCATATTACTCTAACGTGTAACTTTTAAAACGTGTCACCACAACACACAACGTGTCAACACAAAACACAAAGTGAGTTACCACAATCTAAATGTTCAGTGAGTGTAAATATAGTTTGAAGGGAAAGGTTATGCTGCTTACTTTATCTGTAATCATATTGACGAAGTATCTGGAGAAGGTTCATTGACAAAGTTCACTGAGGATGCATTGATGCTGTGCAAAATGTGCTAACTCAACTTTTGACCTTTTTTTTTTACTGTATACACCTATGGAAACTTAATGATTTCTGATTCTGTTTAGGGAATTTAAAGTACTTTGTATAGGGATAAATTGTAATCATGTTTCTGTAGGTTGAGGTATGGATAAGCTAAAAAAACAAAGGATGTGGTCTTGGTTAATTATAGAAAAGATCAATGCTAAAATGAAGCATAATAAAGGATGTAAACACTGATCATAAATTTAATCTTAAGTAAAAATTTTGTTGTAAAAATGTAATTCATGCTAAGTCATCATGCTCACCACGAGGCGTATGCATTGAAGTAAACATTACGTTTGAGTCAGTCATAATATGTGAACTAAAATGGTTAAAGCTGCTTTGCTGAATTGTGAACTGTGTTGAACTACTTAAACTTACAGTATGTACATTTCCACATTATCGTGTCCAAAAACAATATTTATAATGTGCTGAGTTATATACTGACATTATCCCAAATGTTTCCAACAGTTCGACCGTGCATTTTATTTTCTCTGCTGTAAATAAGTTTTGTGGTCAGAGAGTTGCAAAGGAAGTCAGCAAACATGACTAAATGTAATGCAATTAAAACTTTAATACACTACCTGGTCTGTGCACATTTCTGCCAGGCAGATTGATTTTTAACTGCAGTGGTGCTCGTTTAACAGTAAACAACAAGATCCCATTAATTTATATAGTCATTAATTTCCAGTCTGACACTTAATTGGTACAAACAATTAAGTCACAGAAATAGGGTGGGTCTTGCCACAAGGTGTAATATGTAGGCTTGTCTATTGAGTCACGTAGTCTATTGGGAATTTTTATATTTTTACAAAATTATACTAGATCATTTTACTTATATATATATGTGTATTATGGGAACATTATATGGGAACATTTTACTGGTATTTTTAAAAAGTTTCTAAGTAGTCTATGTAGGCACATTAGATTTCATGAGAGCTTTTCAGTTGTGTATGTGAAAGCATCTTAGTCGTAATTCTAAGGATTTCAGTATAGAAAGTAAATAAGTTTTGGTTTTAATGTGTATGTAAGCGGAAAAATCATGCATATGCATGGTAATGGTAGAAAATGTCCCTCACTGACAGTGACAAATAAACATACACTTAATAACTATGCATTTACCATAATATGACTACCTACCAAAATAAAAATAAAAAACCTGTAGACAGAAAATTAACCAACAAAATGGCAAAGTTTACAGTTGGAAGTATTTACACTATAAAATGATGTATGGTATATACATTTGAATAAATTGTTAAGGGTTTTTACATTTCTGAAGTTGTGGGAAGATCATAGATACCATACAAAAGAAACTACACTGAGGACCAGGACAGTAACTTTTTGTAAACACAGATTTCCAAAACTTTTTAAAGTTCAGACCCAAGAGTAAAATTTGGTGTCTCCCTGGGAAAGATTACAATCACTAACATAACCTTAAATAGAAGCCTCTGACTTAATTGATCTCAAGCTTGTGTTTCAGTTTGAAGTGAAAATTTTTCTATGCTTGGGAAGTCTGGTGGCTCAGGTGGTAGAGCAGGTGCCCCATATACAGAGGCTGTGTCCTCACCGCAGCAGCCACAGGTTCAATTCCACTTGTGGCCCTTTGCTGCATGTCATTCCCCCTCTCTCTCCCCTGTTTCCTGTCTACTCTTCAGCT
>JAPQLA010223862.1:0-15806 GCA_029822935.1 Naso vlamingii
ACCTTCCCATGCTCTTTTAGCACTGCCAGAGTAAAAGTGTTTCTCTACTTTGTCCTTGAACTCTATTTTTGCTTTTTCAATTTAGCTCTTAATTCACATCTCTTCTCGTTAACAAGTTCTGTGTTCCTGTTGACAAAAGTAAGTTTTTTCTGATTTATACAGTCCTTTAGGTCACTGGTTATCCATAACTTGTTATTTGGAAAAATTTTAACTGTTTTTGTACAAATGATGTTACTTTCAAAGAACATTATATAAGATGCGATAGTGTCTGTCAAATCATGTGGGTTATCACAGGAGTCAAAGAAGATCTGCCAGTCCGTGTCTTCCAGACAGTCTCTCAGTTCCTCCTTACAATCATCTGACCATATCTGTATATCCTTATGCACTGGCTTTTCCCGTTTCAGCTTCGCCCTGTAACGTGGTAGCACATGTATGACGTTATGATCAGACTTTCCCAGGGCAGGCCGACAGATGGATTTGTAGGCATCGGGTAAATTGCCATAGCACTTATCCAGGGTGCGCGTCAGACGGGTCGGGCAGTCTACACACTGTTGTAATGTGGGCAGATGATTTGACAAGTCACAGGAATTAAAGTCTCCCAGAACAAAGATGGGTCTGGGCTAGATCTACTGTTTCACCACTGTGGGCTCCATTTTGTAAGTTTCCTCCATACACGTTAATGTGTTGTGGCTATCAATTCCCTGTGCTTTGGTGTCGGTCCCTCCTTCGTCTTCTGGCTGTGGTGTTCCCTCTTTTTCAGTTTTATTGCTGGCCCCGTTAGCGGAGGTTGATGAGCTAAAGAACGAGCTCTGGTTCATTAAGCAGCTCATTGAGATGTTTCTCCATCGGCAGACAGAACTGTGTTCCCGCCTGATGTGCCTCAAGTCTGCTGGTAGCCAGCGGCCCTTCTCTTTGGCTGCAGCTTCACCTCACGAGGCTTGTCTCCTGGCTGCTCCACTTGGGCCGCAGTGGTAAAAGGCAAGAACAGGCATTTCCTTCCCCTCTATGATTCTCATGATGATTCCACCGACTTGGAGTTGTCCAACTTCTTTGCTCCCTGGCTGTTGTACCAACTTCGCCCTCACCACTGTTGAGTGGCGGTTGTGCCGATAGAAAACCCAAAGCTAACATTACCCCAAAAGGGCGCAGATCTCAGTGCAGTAACCATAGCATACCATAGTAACCCTCACCTGACAAGCGCCCGCATGTGAGTACTTCATCGCTGGAGAGCATCTCTGTTGCTTCTGCTCCGGCACACAGAGCTCTGGTTGTCGCGGTAGGTCTTCACTCTCCACCCAACTGTGGTCTCTCTCGTCAGGGGGGTGCACCGTTACACCCACCTGGCACAACTGATGCTAAACCTGCTAGCATGGCTAGCGTGGCTCACTGGCATTTACTGAAACTAGCCATCTCCAACTCCAGTGTGGTAAGCAGCAATACTGAGATTTTGATAGTTGGTGACTCTGTCGTTAGATATTTGACTCTCCCGGGTGCTATCACCTATTGTCTCTCCGGTGGCAAAGTTGTTGATTTAACTGAACTCATTCCAGCTGTCATTGACCTACATCCCACTGTCAACATTGTTTTGGCGTACGTGAGAATGAATGATGTCATGGTTAGAAATTCCAGCCAATTACATGCAGACCTTGAATCCCTGTGCTGCACAACTGAGAGTCTAGGAAAACATTGTCCGATGTCTGGCCCCATTCCAACTCTCTCCAAAAACTCTGAACGTTTCAGTTGATTCTTCAGTCTTCACCACTGGTTAAAAAACTTCTGTTCTGCTGCACGATATGACTTCGTCTCAAACTCTGACTCCTTCTGGACTAATTCAGAGCAGATGGCATACATCCCAACAGAAAGGGCACAAAGCAATTGACTACTAATTTTATCAAATACATAGCCTTTTCATTCTGATGTAAGCCACAGCATGACTCAGTCCAGGCTTCTGTGTCTTCCTCTAATACATCAATTTCTAATAATATGAGCACTGCCACTGTGTGTCTTGACTCTTAAATGCAGTCTCTGAATATCTCTAGCCATCCTGGACTAAAACCTTCATTGATAATGATCTTATAACATCTCATCAACTTGACTGTCTTTGTCTCACTGAGACCTGGCTTGATGAAACTGGCAGTAAGGAGCTGATTGAAGCTTCACCATCAAACTTTTCATTTTCACACTGTACTAGGCTTAACAAGAAAGGTGTTGGTGTTGCTGCAAATGTTCTGTCATGTAAAAACGTCTCCTTTGGTTTTTATTCCACATTTGAAAATCTTGCTTTTACAATCAGATCTGTATATCCCTGTCTGGTTCTCACAGTCTACTGTCCTCCAAGACTCAAAACAGGCTTTTTATCTGAGTTTAGTGAGCTTCTATCTAAAATTACTATGAGAACAATTCAATTCTTATCTCTCATAAAGTCATATTGATAACACTTCTGATAGTTCTGCAAATCAGTTCGTTGACATCTTATCATCCTCTGAGTTCACTTAGCACACTGCTGAGCCTACACATAATCTAGGTCACACCCTTGACCTGGTTATTTCAAAAGGCCTAAATGTAACCCCAAACTGTGTATTAGGTTTTGGAATTTCAGATCACTTTTGTATTTTTTCAATATTTCTTTGATGACCAAAGTTGTACCTTGCCAAAAACTAGTTAGAAGACGGGTCATTTGTTGTGAGACATCTAACAGGGTTATTGCTAGATATACTAAATCTGCTACGTCTAGCAGGCTACAGCCTGGTGTGACAATATGGTCAATAATTTTAACACGTATGTGACACAAATTATGGGTGATATTGCACCTGTAAAAATTAAATCAATTCCTGGTAAAATAAAAGAACCTTGGAGGCATTCGGAAAATGTTAAGGCACTTGAAATAACCTGTCGCCAACTTGAGTGCAAATGGCGTAAATCCAAATTGCAAGTGGATTATACTGTTTATAAGGACTTGCTCAAGATATACAACAGAGAAATTGAACAATCAAGACAGCATTTCTTCTCTCAAATCATTTCTGAAAACTTAAATAATTCAAAGGTGCTTTTTAATACCATCAATAGACTGGACAATCCTGTTAGATCAATTCCTGCTGAGCTTCATTCTTCAGAAAAATGCAATGAATTTGCCACATATTTTAAGCATAAAATTTTCAATATCGGAAATAACATGGTGGTTTCATCTTCTGGTGGGTGTATTTCCTCTCTTCCCTCTCACCGCCATTCTACCAGCACTATGACCAACTTCTCTCTGATTCAATCTAATGAGCTTCTAGAGGTGGTGCAGTAGCTCAGTACTGCAATATGTGCACTTGATCCAATGCCTACCAAGTTGTTTAAAAATGTTTTTAGCTGTTTAGTTGAAGACGTTCTTGAGATTGTTAATGCCTCCCTATATTCTGGAACCTTCCCCTCTTGTCTCAAACACTCAATTGTAACACCACTATTAAAAAAAGAGTAACCTAGATCCACTGGTTTTTGAGAAGTATAGACCAATATCATACCTTCCATTTTTGGGGAGAATTCTTGAAAAGGTTGCCTATCATCAACTACACAAGTATCTCACGATAACAATTTGTTTGACATGTACCAGTCTGGTTTTAGAGTAAACCACAGTACCAAAACTACCCTGATCAAAGTTGTAAATGATCTTAAAATCAGCACAGACAATCATGAGCACTCCATTCTAGTACTTCTTGACCTCAGTGCAGCATTCGATACTGTAGACCATGGAATTCTTCTTCAGCACCACAAATACTATTTAGGTCTTAAAGACATTGTTCTCAGATGGTTCTCCTCATATCTTACAGGATGTCCTTTCTCTGTGGTTATCAGTAACTTTAAGTCTAATGAGAGTAGCCTTCCATATGGGGTCCCCAAGGGGTCAATTTTAGGTCCCCTGTTGTTCAATTTGTATATATTTCCCCCTGGGTCCTTAATACAGCAATACAACATTTCCTATCAATCTTATACTGATGATACTCAATCATATATTCCAATAACCTTGCCCCAGTGAATGATCTCATCTAGTGTATTAATGGCATCCAATGTACAAATTTTTTGCAACTCAATCAGGATAAAACAGAAATTCTTTTAGTAGGTCCAGAAGCTTTGAGGCTCAAGATGCAATCTTTATTAACTCCCCTGTCCGTTAAACCATGTGAGCATGTCAGAAATTTATGAGTGATTTTAGATTCCTATCTTGATTTCCAGAAGCACATTTCTAATATTTCTAAGTCTGCTTTTTACCACCTCAGAAATATAGCAAAAGTGAGATGTCTCCTGTCCAAATCAGACTCCAAAAAGTTAGTCCATGCTCTTATTTTCTGTAGATTAGATTATTGTAATTCACTTTTTGCTGGACTGCCAAAGTACACTTTAAATAATTTGCAACTTGTTCAAAATGCAGCAGCTAGAGTTTCAACATAGGCCAAAAGGTCTGAGCATATCATTCATTATTATCTCTTCACTGGCTCCCTGTGAAGCAAAGAATTGATTTTAAAGTGCTTCTTATTGTTTTTAAATGTTTTAATGGTTTAGCACCTCCTTACATTTGTGACATGCTCACTGAATACACACCTGGGAGATCCCTTAGATCTTCAAATACAGTACTCCTCACAGAACCTAGAATCCACTCTAAATCAGCTCACGGTGCTTTCACTCATTATGATCCTTTTCTCTGGAACTCTCTACCACAGGAAATACAGTCTGCTACTACAGTGTCTTCTTTTAAAAGCAAACTTAAAACATGTGCAAGCTTTGAGTTAGGCTCAACTTGTGTGATTGTGTTTTTTATGTTCTCATTATGCCCTATTTGTTTTGTTATTTTATTCTATATGCTATTTTTGTCATCAATCTTTGCATTTATGTGAAGCACACTGAGTTTACAGTTATTGTATGAAATGTGCTATATAAATAAATTTGACTTTGACTTTGAGGCGAAATGGCAAGTGGATAAAGCTCGTTAAAGAACGAGATGAATCTCAGTTTGACTTTGAGCCGGAGTGAAGAAGAGGCTGGGGATGACGAGTTGATCTGCTTTCTGTTGGACAAGTAGGTGACAAACACCAGCAGTTAGCTTGTGCTAGCTTGCTAAATTATCGACTTTTCCATCAAAACAAATGCAAAATTCTATGTAGGTTGCTGGGGTTGCACGTAGATGCAAGCAGTATAAGTACACACTACGGTACTTCTGGTTGCGAGGAGCCAGGAGAAGGGGCTTAATTTGAATGTTGTGTTTACAATAAGTTCACAAGATTTCTGAATGAAAACCAGGGACATCTCCAGTTAAGCATACAAAAATTGTTAAATTAAAATTCATATTGACCAATATGAAATTAAAAATGGGGACAATTATTTCATGTTTTTTGACAACTTGCAAAGGATGCAGTGGACCATCAAGTCATCTTGGGCTGGGTAACAGGGGCATACATATACATATAATATTGTTTTTAAATCTTGTCATTAAAATAACATTTTTGCTTATTTTAAAGAACAATTGACAAGCATTTATTAATGACAGTGTGTTCTGATCATTGCCAGCTCCAACAGTTCAGCTATCAAATCATTCTATCAGCAAGTGATCTGCTTACACATCAGCAGACACAGACAAACATTAACCTCCCATTGGAGTCATTTTAGGGTTCATCTGATTAATGTAAGTATTTGTGTGTGTTTATTTATCTGGGACAGAGCACATTAATCAACATGAATTAAAATGTGTGCCAGGATTGGCCCATTTTTCATCTGCAGTCTCCTGTTAAAACGGCTCTACCTGCAAAGATGGGGAGTCTTATTATAGTGAAACACATTACATTAAAATGAGATGTTATGAACATTAAAAAAAGACAGGCAAGCCAGAAAAGTCTCAAGTTACTCAAGTAGGTCCGTTCCTTTGCAGAAGACTAGTATATAACGACCTCTTAGCCCATGTTTGGTCATGAAAATTGTCTGCGTCTGCAGGTTTTTTGTCGAACTGTTTCAGTTTTGCATGGCGTCATGCCCGTGCAGTAAAGTCCTGTTTCCACTGAGCGGCACAGTTCAGTTTGATACGGTGCGGGATGCATTTTTGGGGGGTTTCCCCTGTCAAAAGGGTACCAAATAGCTGTACCATGCCTATTTTGGTCACCCTTTCGTTGGAGTACCAAGTGTCCCAAAGGCTCCCGAGAGGGAAGAGCTACACACACTGCAGTCTGTTCACTGCCAGCAGGCAAAAAGCTGTTTTTAAGTGTTGTTGTATAACTGTTAATATATCACTTCAGTTAGTTTTACATATATTTTTATGGGAGAGTGTTAGCATGTAGATTCCAAATATGTCAGTTTATCCAAATAATGCTTGTTTGTGTATCTGTCATGCAGGAGCTGCAGCTCGCGGTGAGACCTGCTGGTCTGCTCGCTGCAGCAGCCCGACTCATTAAGCTGCTGGGAGAAAGTTAACCAGCTAAACTGTACCGCTCAGTGGAAACAAGCCGTAAGACTCACTGTATAATCTACTAAAACCAAAAAATGCACAGAGAAAACCAAAACGCTGTATGTAATTCCATGCTATTATCCAAAGTAGTTTAATCCACTTGCTGCAGGTGCTTCAATGTCTCCTGTACACAGTGAGAGAACGATCTACCACTGTGAGCAGAAACAGATAAATGAGACTGTGTCTGAAGTTAAAACAACCCTGAAGGCTGGGAAAGAAAAAAAAGCTAAAATATTATGGTGAGGACTCTGCTGAAAAATGAAAGGAAGCTTTAGTGAAAAACTGATTAGTTTACTTTTATCTACAACATGAATAAAATAAAAATAGCTGATTTTTTTCCATCATGTGGATGTGAGTGTTAAATAGTTCATATCTGTCTGTGTGAAATGGTTTGGATAAACAAATCAAACCAAGTTTAATTGGCTGAATGTGAGTTTTTTAAAATAATTTCTAGAAAAAAAATGATATGAAGTGAACTTCTCTTGATTGTGTCGAATTCAGTTTGCAGAGAATCACATCTATGAGGATTAAAGTGATGTTCCTCTGTGGTTTTAGCCATAATTTAGTCTGTTTGATCATTAAGGTGAAGATGTGGGCGAGTCTCAGTCCTGCAGCTTGGTAAGAATGTAATGGACTTGCAGCACAGAGCGAGAGCTCATTATAGAAGTTATTATTGCTATAATAGATGCATGGCTGTGGAACATATAAGGCCTCATTCATACGCAAAGACCATGAAAATTTCAGCAAAATCCACACCCTTAAAAACCTGCGCAAACTCGAGGAAAGTCCCCAAATCTGTAGAGGAACGCACACTCAGCTTCTTTCTGACTCTGAACAATGTGAGTCTGTCTGAGCTAAACGAAACAATTTTCTGCTGACGAGCTTTGAACACTGGACACACTGGTCAAGACCTGCTGTCTTTGCAGACTCTTCATTTCCTTTGCAAAGTCCAATGAATTTAAATATGATATTGAATAAAAAGGCAAATAACGGCTGCAGAACCTAGAGAAATAAAGAAGTGGAGTTCAGAGCATACAGGAGGTGTCTGCATGAGAAGCAGAAAAAAACTTCTCTTTGCCAGTTTAGCATCGCAGCTTTGGCATTTACCGAAGCTGACCCTCTTACCTCGAGCAAATTATGATTAATTCATAACATTCCCCTTATTATAGCCCAAATAAGTCATTCTGAGTGAGCACCAAAGAGCCTTTATTGTTTACACAGCTGATATACTGTGGTATGATCACAAAGAGTCACTACAAGTTACTGTTTAATTTTAGCATTTAATTTTTCTTTAATGCTGTGGTCAACTGCAAAACGCTGTATTTTTCATTAATTAATTTTACATCACCTTTAAAGGCCCCATAAAACAGAAGTCAGACTGCAGTTTGGTCCTGCATATTGACATGTTTCCAGCAAAAACAGCATGCACAGCATGAGCTAAGTTTGGGTTCCTGAGGGTTAACCCCTAACCCAAGCTTTGAGGATTGTTTCAGATTTTCCAGGCGTTTCCAGGACTGTAGCCAACAACCTACCCATGACCTTCTCTGCAACTTTATAATTTTAGATATAAATCTAGGGAACATTGAGCTGCCTAAAGAGAGACGCAGGTTCATCCTCGCGATGGAGCTCATGCAGCCCACCAGTAGGCTTGTGTCTATATTATTTGTAACAAATCGAGCAAGCATTTTCATTGGACGAACAATTGGAAATGCTCCCAGGATTAGTGCAGAATGAGTCATCAAAAATGTAAAAATGTTTACCAATGAGAGAAAAGACCACATTTTGATATAAATAAACTCAAACATTATTTTCTTTTAAAGGAGAAGTTCAATTCTTTAGGACATTAAGCCTTATAATAAGGATGTTTACAACCATACAGGATGTTCTGCAGCAAACGAACAGCCTTTTCCAGGTTACATATCTGTGTTAAGCTTCGTGTTTTAGTGTTGATACATGAGAGGATACCACTAAACATTCGGTGAGTTTCATGTCTTTTAAAACAAGCGTTTATTGTATTTTTTTGACAGATTTGCACAAGCTCCTCTGTTGTTTTCAGCGAGTGGTGACGTCAGCAACGAGCTCCAACTCTCAGGACTGCGCCGTTCGTCATAATAATGCTGAACATCATATATGACTGTAAATATATCCTTATTATAAGGCTTAATGTGCAAATCACACTTCTCCTTTAACATTTGTTTTCCATATAACATGAGATACATGAAGAATTTAAGCATCTGGGAACATGTATTTTTCATTTCAAGGGTCTTTAATCTGATTTCAATTTTCTGTGAGGAAAGAAAAAAAGACACTTCACAGGGTCACAGACACAACCACAACAAATTATATTAATCATAACTTAATTTTTAACATTTATGTATTCAGATTTCAAGGCCCAGCAGGTGATCACAGGCATAATGATTTTTTTTAAAGCACTGAATGAATAGGTGGATAAATTATGAATGGAAGTGCAGCCTTGTTGAGCGTGAAACCGAATGATGAATTGCCAATCAGCGCGATGCATCCAAATGTCAAACAAGCATGTCTTTGATCCTCTGTAGGCCGTTTACTGGAGCTAATAAAATGTTTATTAAGTGCGTCCCCAGGTGACGAGACATTTATCAGTGTGTCGATGCTTCTCCAGTAACAAACTGCCAATGCAAAGCAGTGCAGTGATTTCTCAGGGGAGCGGCGTGACTGTGAGGCTTCTGTGCTGCTGTCCCTGCTGGATCAATAGTATAGAATTTATCTGCCTCACCACTTCTGCCTCTGTTGCAACACTATTAGGATATTTAGGTACTATAAATTAGTATAGCCTACGTATAATATAGTCTTTTTAAAATGAGTTGAATCAAAATACATAGTATACAGTGAACTGAGCTTGAAGATTTATCAAAAAGAGAAAGAAATTGAAAGCTCAAGGTTACTGAACTCCTGATAAAAATGTTTTAGTGTTGTGATTAAAAAGTTTTGTCTTCTTTGTTGGGAATTAAATGTGTTTCATGGCCTTCTGTCAAATGGACACTATTGTGTCTGTATTTCTTATTCTTATATTCTCTCTCATCAACAGATTAAACACTTGAGCTGTGTTTGAAATCACTCACTCACTCACTACTTCCTATAGCCTGTAGTGCTTATTATACAGTGAACTATATAGGGAATGACTGAACAAGATTTTACACACTACATAGAAATTTTCTAAACATCATGTGTCAGTGGATGCCAAATATTTGTACGATGCAAGTGAGTGTTCCGAGCATCAAGTAAACAAACCAAGCACACAGCACTGAAGTGTACGGAGGCTGTGTTGATGCTGCATGGTAGTTTTTTCAATGTTAAATTGCAAATAAACTGGTGAAATCCCAGTGATGTGGGTGTTTGTTTTGTCAGCTATGATTGGTCCTGATCACAAGCTGTGATAGCTCACGATAACTGTAATAGCTCACAAATCCGCGAGCTAATGGCTAATTTAGCTATCGTTAGCTAAAGCTGTTAGAATATAAATCCTCTGAATGTTTTGCTACGTTGGGTAAAACTTTTGCTTCTTGATACAGACAGAGGTGAAGGCAAACTCACCTCAGGTGTTTATTAAGACGTCTTTGGTTAATTTGGAGACCAACTTCTATTAATTAATGTGCTAACTAGCGTTAGCAAACCCTACTGGCTTTCTAACTACTTCTGCTTCTCCTCCAGAAATACACAACCACATTGGTATGCAGTAGTAAAATGTAGGGTGCATCGTATGTACACTGAAATTTGCTGTGCATTGTGGCTATTTTATAGTGCACTATATGGTGAATGAACAAAATGTCAAACACAATATGGTGCATTATTTCATAGTGCATTACTGACAGGAAACGGTTTCGAATGCAGCATAGGTGTGTGTGTGTGTGTCTGAAATGTTCTGAGTCCAGTGAATATTGTACAGGGTTAATGTGCTCATGTGAGTAGAAATCTGAAACTGCCCTGCAGGGATGCCCACATGGGCTATTATTGCATTTTTCCAAACAGGAATTCGGAACAGTAAGTATGCACCTGTTGTAAAATCTGTAAGACTTCTTGTCTCCATGTTTTTTAAGCCATGCAAACAGCAGGGCCTTAGGGATGGTGATGTCAGCTGGTCAGCTGGCCTGTCAGTCAGTCCACAGCCAACTAGAGGTGTAAAAAAAAATATCAATACACATCGATATCACAATATCATGTTTTACAAAATCACATTGATTCTCAAAAACACTATCAGTTTTTAATTTATTAGTTTTCATGTAAAGATTCGTGGAAGTGGTTCATTTTGTTTTTTTTAATCCTTGACACCAACTGCACAAAAACTGTTGCCATGACATTCTGATTGCACAAAAAAAACCCAAAACAACTTTTTTTTAACTCAAATTTTATGGATATTGTGGTGTTTATACTATGACAGTTTTCCCAAAATGAGATTTTTTTAAAAAATGCAATATTAAGCCTTACTTACAATCCTGGAATATATCGGAATATATTGTATTGCCACCCCTGCATCGTGACACATATATCACCAGATTCTTGCCAATACACAGCGCTACAACTGACATAATGGACAATCATGAAATGTTGTACATTAACTGTTTCCAGATGCAGATTCCCACTGACTTAATAGTAGCATTTCTTTTCCTCTGGTGACACCACAAGGTTAGCGTTTGGAGTTTTTGAGTAAATTGTCTCAACATCTATTAAATCGATTTTGGCACAATTTGGTTCAGATATTCACGTTGCCCTCAGGGTGGATTGTAATAACATCAGTGATCCTGTGAAAAGTCACATCACTGCATCATCAAGTCCAAATCTTTATTGTTCAAAATTTATGACCAGATATGTGCAAAACTAATGACAGATCAATGAACCTGAGCTCTGCTTTGTGTTTGTGCCATTTAAAGATGTTAGCATACTAACACGCTAAAGAAGATGATAAACTGAACAAATCTGTCAAACATTGTTATTGTGAACATGTCATACTAGCTGAAATCCTTCAGCTAGCTAAATCTGGTGTATTTACATTTTAATGTTTATTCATTGTGCCTCAGTAAAAAACTGAACAGAAAAAAACTTTTTTTTTTTTTAAGGTTGTATTTTTAAGAGTGATTAAAAGTCCATTTAAGTCCTTTGAATTGTTTTGCAAAAGCTGATCTGAATATTATTTTGATGTGGTTGAAAGTGCACTTATATGTTGCTACCTGTATGCTAGCATAATGTGACGACAAAGTTCACTGAAGTATTTTAATGAGGGTGAACGTTTCGACTTCCAGACTCAGCCTTTAAAAATTTGTTCAGTTCATTTCTGCATCATTTTTGTTTCCCACATTCATGTAAACAGCCGTAACAATAAAAAGATTGGTGGTTTTGGAGAAAAACTGAGGGTGACATAAGGTTTCTTGGAGTCTAGGAGCTGAAAACTTACATGCAAAAGGAAAATTTTTTACAAATGCAAGTTCAGTGTTTCCCCGAGGATTGAGACATAGCAAAGAAAGGTGCAAAGATTTTTATTTTTTTTACATTTGCAGTTCTGTGTCTATGACTGCCAAAGCCTGGGTACATACTACATTTACAAACTACTTTTGTAGTAGATAGTTATTATTCATCCATAATGGAATGTGGTAAAATGCTATATAACCGTATAAAAATTGTATTTTTTTTTTTTTTAAAGGGTATTCAATTGCTCTCCTTTCAAAACATTGATGTCAGAGGGGCCTGCAGTTTCCTCATCTAATTTCCTGCTAGCATTATCGAAGTTCTCCTTTCTCTTCTCCCACAAAAATCGGTCAATCAATTAACCTTACAACGGCGTGTAAAATTCAACAACAGGGGAGCCCCGTGGTAAAATTAATGGGGAAACACTGAAGTTGGAGAAAAAAGCTCACAAAGAGAGAAAAGAATTGGAAAGAAAAATATATTTGTTACTTGCTGTTTTTTGCTTCATATTTTAACATTTCATTTCATGTTGAAAGGAGACAGAGTGAAGGAGTAAAGAAATATACTATGTCCTAAAATTGGTAAGCTGAAGAACGTGCACAAGTGGTGAGGATAAATAAACTACAATACAAACTGCTCCGGCTGATCATGTCTGTGGATCAAAGTGATCACTGCAAACTGATAATTATTATAACTAATTTTTTTTTACCTTTTTCTTTCTTTTTCACCAAGTAACCATGTAAATAATATTTGAATATTTATGGCTCGAATCTCTGATAAATTAAAGAAAGCTTCGCTATTTACTGAATTTTGACTGTTTTAACCCTCTATGCCATTTTTTCCTGTTATCAGAGCACCTGGACTTTTTGTGCAAAAATGCATGTAAAACCTCAACCCTGTAATGCATAATCTTAAAATATACTTTATTTTTCTCCAGACAAGCTGGGCTCTCAGAATATGTTGGCTGCAGGAGTGTCACTTGAATGTGTAAACAGCAATATTACTAGTAAGACAAGGGAAAAAACTAGGTGAAAATGGGAGAAAAAGAATTTCTTACCAAAACAAAACAAAACAAAAAAAACAATAAAATATGGATGAACATTGTCAACAACAGGAAAATGCTTTTCCAAGTGTTCTTTTTAAGTTAGAGCAAAGAAATCAACTCAAAAACACATACAGCAAATTTTTTACATATATACATATATTTAGAAAATTTGCCACTCGTTTCCTCAGGTTTTTGTGTTCAAATGCATGTAAAACCTCTAAACCGTAATGCATTATCATACAGATAAACTATTTTTTCTAGACAAGCTGGGTTATTAGAATATCTTTGTAATATATGAGTGTCATTTGAGTGTATAAATAACAATATGACCAGTAAGACAAAAGAAAAACAAAACAGAGATGAAATTAGAAGAATTTATTCAAAAATATAACGATAAAAATAGGCTGCAGTAAGTATTTTTTTTTTAAAAAGTTTTCTATTTTATTTTGGTAGGCAGGAAGTGGAAGTAGTAGACGCACTGCATTTCCATACATTTCTGCTGGCTGTTTTTGATACAGAAAACCGATTTAATAATTAACAAAGACCCTCACTGTGGGATTTGTCATACTGGATTTACATTATGAAGACTAAAAAATCACTCAAGTTCCAGGGGACGTAACTCAGAGTGTGAAAGGGAAACGACGATGATCAAGGCCTCATTTTAACGGCCCAGCTGTTAGCTTTCGGTTAAAAAAAAAAAAAAAAAGTAAGTTGCTTTTTTCCTTCGATTAAAAGTTATTAAGTGTTTTGTAAACAATGTGCTTCCGCGTCGATCAACCTCGAAGGGTTAGAGAACAGTCCATCTTCTCGCTCACCATGAGCAGCTCAAGCAGCATCATGTGACTTCGATATCACTCTTTATGATGTTATCGTTCTCCTTGATGTGGGCGACCATCAGCCTCTACTGCTGTCCTCTGCACATTTGTTTTCTGTCTCCGTCACTTGCAGCACGGACTGATTCTCAGTGTAGATCACACGAGGTAGTGTACGTTTATAAGATCTGCCCAGACTGTGGAGGAGTTTTGAGTCTCTGCCAAGACATCTCTCTTTTCACTGCCGTTCACCTCTAGCTGAGCATGATGTCTTGGTTTCATCGTGGTAGCTTAGCTTTTTATTACTCTTTTTTTTTTTTTTTTTTGATGTTTTTATTTGATGGTTGATTTAAGTTCTTATTTACTGTTTTTTATTGTTTTTATGATAAATTGGGTTTGATGACTACATTACTTTACTCATATTTATGTACAGCACTTTGGCCAACCTTTTTGTTGTTTTTAAATGTGCTTTATAAATAAATTTGACTTTGGTTTAGCATGAGAAAGATCAAATTTCACGTCTGCATCTCTTTGGATTGTTATCAGCACTTTGTCCTGAGCTTCAAGGAGACGATGTTTCTCATTGAGAGGAAATGACTCACCCCCCCGCCGTCATGATTTGGATGTGCACGCAGCATCAGCAGGTTTTTGTGAGGGAGCCAAATGCAGCAAATAAGAATTCCTTTATTCTCAAACTTTGATCCAAATGTGTTCATGTATGAAAAGACCCAAATAAACAATGTGAGCGAATTATTTAATTACTAGTAAATTAATTAAACAGAATTTATTGGAAAAATTCTGTCACAAGCTTTTTCATCACTATAAGAATTTTCCACATATTTGCAGCTGCCATGTTTGTGGCTTCACTGCAGCTGCTAATTCTCTGTTATAATAAAGCTTTTAATTCTAAAAACTTGTGGTTTTGTGAAACCTCCGTGAGCAGCTGCCATCCTCCTCACATCCCTGAACAAGACAAGTGCAGAAAATGGATGGTGTGGTTATGATGTTGGTGCTCCTTTATTGTTGTAACCTTCTCTTTTTTTTTCAAAATGCACACAGATGCTCTAAATTCCTTGTGCTGTAGTTTTCAACCTTCGAGAACAGCATCAACCCACTGAGGAATCTCAAGGCTTTTCATATGCATTTTATCATCCATCCATCCATTATCCATAACCGCTCAGTCTTCTGAGGGTCAGTCTGATCCCAGCTGACAGTGAGAGGCGAGTGCAGTAACCCCAGTTCATCACAGGGCTGACACAAACAGACACACAACCAGAACGCTCACATTCACACCTACCAGCAATTTTAAAGTCAATAAAGGTCCGGTGTGTAGGCTTGAGGGTGATCTATTTGTAGAATGTGGAGGAAATGTACATAATATTCCTGTTTTCATTAGTGTATAGAGTGAGTGGTGAAAGAAGGATGTATTTCTGTAAGCCACCCCAAGAGTTAGCACCACACTGGTTCCCTCGGCAAAAAACTTGTAGGGACAGTTCACCCAAAAATGAAAACTCAGTCACTATCTTCTCACACTCATACAGATGGAAGGATGGGTGAAGTTTTTTAGTTTACAAAACACTGTTGGTGTTTCAGAGGAAAAAGGTTTGTAGTTATCTCCCAAACCATTGAAGCAAGTGGTGACCATAAATAAAATGAATAATAAAACTATAAAATGCCTCCATACTGCTCATGCAAATTAATACAAGTGTCCTGAATCCCCGACATGCAATGTTTCAGTAGAAAACATCACCAACACCATGTTTTTAGCCTTACATGTATGCCATGTTTTTGCATATGTGAACGAGGCTCCCATACTGTGACGTTCTCAAAACAATAAGGCATGTTAGGGCTTTGGGACACTTGAATTCATTTAAATGTTCATTTATGTCCGTTTTGAGGCAAAGTGGGAAGCACCGCTTCCCAGATCTCGACAAAGACAGATCTTGAACAAAGTTAATTTACTCCTGATTTGTGTGTCTGAAAAATGCCATTTTATGTCAGAATGTTCAGAAGATATGTGTCCTGTGAAAAATGGGTC
>JAPQLA010223984.1:0-15794 GCA_029822935.1 Naso vlamingii
ATTTATTCTTTTATATTTTTCTTTGTATTTATTTTTATTTTTAGTAATTTTAGGATTTTTTTATGTATATGATGCACGGACTGGAGAGCACTTTTAATTTCGTTGTAACCTACCCGGGGACAATGACAATAAAGATCTATCTAGGAGTGGCCATTATGATATCAGGGAAAGACTGGAGGGAGAGGTGGTCACTATTCTGAATGTACACGCCCCCCCAGGTTCAAACTGGATATTTTACAGACAATTGTTTGATAAAGTGGTATCAGAGGCGGAGGGTATTATGATCTGGGGTGGAGACCTAAATATCAGACTAAACCCAAAACTGGATTGCTCAACCAGTGGAATACAGATACCATTGATTAGCAAGAAGTTTTCAAGTTTAATGACAGAATTGGGAATAATTGACATTTGGAGGGAATTAAATCCTAAGGGAAAAGACTACACATTTTTTTCAGCACCACATCAATTATACTCCAGAATAGATTATTTTTTCATGTTCAATAAGGATAGTCATAGGATCGAAAAGTGTGAATTTGGAATTAGAGACATATCAGACCATAGTCCAGTATATATGACTATGGCTATGTCAAAAGAAACCAAATCAATACTTTGGAGGTTAAATATCAACGTTTTAAAAGGACAAATGAAGGAAGAGCATATTAAAGAAATCCAGATGTATATAAGGGAAAATGATAATGGTGAGGTGTCCTCCTCAGTGCTGTGGGACGCGTGTAAAGCTGTGATTAGAGGAAAGCTAATTGCTAAATCAACATATCTGAAAAGGCAAAAACAGGAAAAACTTAATAAATTAGAATCAGAGCTTAAAAAACTGGAAAATGAACACAAAAATAAGGTGGATGAGAGAATAAACCAAGATATCAAAAGAATTAAAACAGAGATAAATGACATCTTGGCACAAGAGATTCAGAAAAAGCTGATGTACATACAACAGCGATATTACAAAGCAGGAAGTAAATCCACAAAACTGCTGGCCTACGGATTAAAAAAGCAAACAGCAATTAATAACATCTATAAAATTAGGGACTCTACAACAAATGTGCCAAAATATAAGACAGAAGAGATACATAAATGTTTTGAAACATACTATAAGAACCTATATTCCCAACCAAAAATAAACAATAAACAACAGATAACCACATGGTTGAATTCATTAAATTTACCTAGAGTGACAGAGGACCAGAATTCAGCTTTAACGAAGGAAATAACAGCAGAAGAAATAAACTCAGCAATCTCAAAACTAAAACCAAACAAGGCCCCGGGCAAAGATGGTTACACCTCAGAGTTTTGTAAAGTGCTCGTAGAACCACTGGTCCCCTTGCTAAAGAACGCATTCAATTGGGTGCTAAAAGAGGGAGAAATCCCGAACTCTTGGAGGGAAGCCTACATTTCAATTATCCCGAAGGAGGGAAAGGACAAAATGGAGTGCTCTAATTATAGACCAATTAGTGTCCTTAACCAGGACTATAGACTTCTCACCTCCATCCTAGCCAGACGCTTAGAAATAATTCTGCCAGATATAATTCACCAGGACCAGACTGGTTTTATAAAACAGAGACAGACACAGGACAATATTCGACGCACATTACACATTATGCAAAACATTATTAAAAAACAAGTAGAAGCAATTATATTAGGATTGGACACAGAAAAAGCATTCGACTCTGTCAGGTGGGATTTTCTGTATATGGTGTTGGCGCGATTTGGTTTTCATGAAACAGACTATACAATCCCTGTATAATAAACCTACAGCCAGGATTAGAATTAATGGAAATCTTTCAAACTCTTTCATATTAGAGCGTGGGTGTCACCAAGGCTGTTCAATTAGCCCGCTCCTATTTGCTCTCTATTTGGAACCCCTGAGTCAATGGATAAAACAAAATGAAAATATAAAAGGCATTGACATTAAGGGAGATGAACAGAAAATAGCATTATTTGCAGATTATGCATTAATATATTTAACGCAGCCGAATACGTCTCTCCCAGTACTCATGTCAACACTTGAAGAATTTGGTCTATTTTCGGGCTATAAACTGAATGTGAAGAAAACCCAGATTCTCAAGTTTAACTATGCCCCAGATAGGGAAATTAAAGGGAGGTTTAGGCTTAATTGGGACACAAAATTCATGAAGTACTTGGGAGTGAACCTGCCTCAAGACCTATCTCAAATGAAATCTATAAATTATGATGCATTAATCTCAAGAATAAAATCTGATATAGAAAGGTGGAATTTAATCCCATTCACAAGTTTAGCTTCGAGAGTGGAAGTGGTTAAAATGAACATAATCCCAAGGTTACTATATGTATTCCAAACCCTACCTGTAGAATTAACAGACACAGATTTTATAGAATGGGACAAATTCATTTCAAGATATATTTGGCAAGGGTTAAGACCACGAATAAGATTTAGAACTCTTCAATTGCCTAGAGATAAAGGGGGACTAGCCCTACCATGTCTTAAGAGCTACTATCAGGCTGCACAGCTAAAAACTTTGTGGAGTCTATGCAATCCCGCCTACAGTGCAAAATGGAAGGACAATGGGTGTCTCACATCAGACACACATGTTTCAATAATAAACGACAAAAAATTGAGGGAGCATCTTATAGAAGAGATGAATCCATGGCTGGAGTTATCTTTGAAAATATGGTTTGAGATTATAGCAAAGAATAATCTGACTGAGCAGAGTAAGGTTCTAAGATGGATTGCACACGATTCAGACTTCATACCAAACACAGGAGATAGTAGTTTTAATAGATGGGAAGTGGGACCAAAAATATTTTGGGAGCTTTTTAATAAGAAGGCTATCAAAAGTTTTCAGGATTTAAAAAATCAATATGGTCTAAACAACCAAAATTTATACAGATACTTGCAGATGCGGCATTATATGGAGCAAACTATTAAAAAGTTTAACCCAGATGAGCTAGAGTCAGGATTTATTAAACTATTCATCTCAGCATATGAATCAGACCTAGGCAAGAAATTAATCACAAAACTATATAAAGAAGTGGAAAATTTAAAGAGCAACAATACAACATACATAAAAAAAAAGTGGGGAAAAGAGGCTGGGCGGATATTATCTGAGGAGGAATGGGAGAAGGTAAATGAAGGACTGTGGAAAACAACATGCTCCCTGTCATGGAGAGAGTATGGGTGGAAGAACGTTGTAAGATATTTTATTACACCAGCACAACAGAAATCTCGAGATACAAGGTGTTGGAGACTTTGCAGGGAAAATAAAGCCAATCATTTTCATATCTTTTGGGGATGCCCTTGTATTATACCCTATTGGCAGGAGTTAAAGAAGAATATGGAAAAGATTCTGAAAGTGCAACTCCCATTTACCTTTGAAGTCGTATATCTGGGAAAAGAGATTCAGGAGGTCACAAGGTCAGGAGAAAAATACTTATTTTGAATAATGTTGGTGTCAGCTAAAAAAGCAATCACCAGGAAATGGTTAAAAACAGATGCACCAAATATAGAGGATTGGATAGAGGTAATGCTCAATATTTATAGAATGGAGAAGCTGACTTTCTCGTCTAGACTTAAAACAGACACGTTTAATAACTATTGGGAAAACTGGGTTGATTTTGTGTCTCCATTGAGAGGGGAAGTAAAGACACTGTATATTGAAGATTACTGATCCCCTTGGTTCAGGCTACATACTCGTTCATTGTTCACATGTTTATTTAACATGTATTACACTCCAACAGGAGAAAAGGGACATCTGTGAAAAGTGTGGAGATAAGGACTGGAGTGAGGAAAAAAAAAAAAAGTGTTTCTTTCTTCCTCACACTTACTCTACTGTAACTTTACGTGAGACTTTATATCTATCTTGTTCTCTGTCCCCCGGTGGAGAAGTATGACTTTGTTCTGGTGGAAAACTGTACATGTAAATGGAATATTGATGGAACATTGAATTACGGATTCAATAAAAAAGTAAATTTAAAAAAAAAAAAAAAAAAACTCAGAATGCCTGTCATACATGTATGAGATAAAAACTTGAATAATTTGAATCATCAAAATTTAAGTAAAAAATTTACCAGAAAAAAGCTCCGATAACAGGTTTGTTTGTTTGTTTTAACCGCATTGCTTCATTTTGAACATGAACAGTGTAGATGCAAACACTGGTCATTTGATCATGTGACTTTACTGTCTAGTCTTCAGGGGCTTGGGCTGACGTATGACGCCATTGTCGCCGATGGACAGTGACATTGTCCATGGCATCATAAATAATAACAAAAACTTTCTTTATGTATGAGATTGTTCAGTCCGAAATCTGACCCAGTGCAGCACTCCCCACGTTTTTTTCTTTAATCACTGATAATTGAATTAATTTAGCAGGACAGGCGTGAATTATCATTTTGGATGTCAGCATTCATTCAACAGATCATTATTCCAGCACTCACATTTTTTTAATGAGAAGAAAATTGAATTTCTTGAAAATCTTTTTAAATCAACAGTATTGAATGCACATCGTTTTTGCAGATAATGATTAGACTACTAATATTATGGGCAGTTTAATGCTCTGTGATCCAAACATCCCAACAACTCAAGAGCAGTGAAAAGTCCAAAAGTCCAAAATATCGATACAGTCATTTCCAAAATTTAAAATGTTTTTATCTAACAAAATAATCATCTGCAATCATATTTGTGAGTGTTTAGGCTCTTGAAATCTTTTTACTTTTGTTTTTGCCACACACACACAGGTGCACTGCTGTGATTAGTTAATGCAGTGGTCCAGCAACAATCTAACAGCACCATCAGTTACATTTACATAACCACGATAACAAAAAGATCTCTTTCAGCTCTTAGCTTTTCCTCAGTTTGCAGACCATAGAGAGCAGAGAAGGTGTTGATTTTTTCTCTCAGTCGAAGTCGGTACCTGGCTTGGACCTTTTTTCAAACTTGCGGCTCACTTTAAGAAGTGGTTTTTGGTTTGGGACAAATATTGTTTTTCTTTTATCTGTCTGGAAACAAACAAACAAAAACTTATGGTCCTGAAAAGCTGCAGCCTCTTTACTGACAAACTGTAATCTGCACTGTACACGTTCTGTCTTGTCACACTCTATTCAGCAACACTCTACTCCGCATGGAAAAGCAGAAGAGCAAAGCATAAGTATAGAAGATTATCTACTGATCCCTACAGTGTGTGCAGCACAGACTGCTTTACCTACTTGCATTTCAGTTGTGTGATGTCATCGTCTATGGACCAATTTGGGAGACATCCCCCAAACGTAGTCGTCAGGTTTGTATATATGGCGTAACTGACAGCTGATTCATATGAACAAATCCCCTGCATCATGCACTCATATCTTGTACGAAGAGAATGTATTCAAACTGTCCTAGATTACTAAAAACTATGATAAACTGCTCATGGGCACATAAATGGCCTCACTCCTCCTTCCTGTCCTCACAGTCCTCAAGCATTAGTGTGCTCGGTTGTGTAGTGTACACTATTAAGTGTTTTAGTGTCCTGTCTGCGAGAGCGCAAAGCCTTGTAAAACTGTGTCAGATAATTGCTTGATATAAGTAATCTTGGCTGTTCAAATAAATGTAGAAACAATGAAAGTCATGTAACGCTTCAGTAGGACATAAAGCTAAGTCCATACCTACAGACAAATCGATCTTGGAGCCGTCTGGGAGAGCTCTGATGAACTCCCCGACAACATCCACCTCAGCCCCCCCTCGTTCCAGACAAATTTTGATTGCCTCGCTGAGCGCTGGGTCGTTATGTGTGAAATGTTAACAGACCCGGGCAGCAAGCGTGCAGACTGCGAGGGGAGGAGTCCCCGACGTGCTTCCGATATCCGAGCGATATCAAACATTTTTGAAATCTGATCCCTGTTGTCAGGAGATCGGGGCGCCCTAGCCAATGAGAACAGACCCAGGCGGATACAGCAAAGAAGACCAGAAGACCCGCTGGATATAGGGTGGCGAAGGTGGCGAACATTTCTGTTACATGGACCAATGACGACGTGTTAGGAAGCGCATTTCCTATACCAACTCTGGCACGTGTTCACGATACAAAACATGGTTCGGTGATGTCAAAGTTTTCTCCGAGTGAGAGACTGTGTAGTGTGAAAACCCTATCGGAGCGTCATCGGGGTGCTTTCATGTAGTCTGAAAACTGTAGCGAGGTGAGAACTTGGCTTTAGTCATACTGTATAGACTGTCTTGACTGTAGCCGCTTACACACAGAGATCGCGCATCAGCGCCGCAATAAAGGTCCCCCAAGAAGCTGCCTCTGTCTTTGCTTGTTCTTACTAACTGCACAAGCAGAGGTGGCGTATTGCCTTGCCTGTGTGTTCTTACGAACCGCAAGCCTGCATTCCGGATCCAGGTCTTCAGATGCGTGATGACGACGGCGTCTATGTCTTGTGACGTGTCGTGTCAGCGGTGGTGATAATGCATCCGGTATTAATAAAGCAAAAAGGAGAAAGAGTTCAACTGGGAGCGGTAGTTAACTCTGGTCATCACTCAAACATGGTAGGTTAATGCACCTTAACATTGGCTCTCACCTGCCGTAAAACAAGAAGAAGAAGAAGATGAAGAAGAAAATGAAAAAAGACCAAGCGGAAGACGAAGATGATGCAAAAGAAGTGCTGATTACCTCCGTCCTCAGCTCGCAGGGTGACGAGCCACTATCTCTTTTTGCAGGTTTAATATCCCCCACAGTAGTGGCTGTCATTCATAACAAGACAAAATGTCACGCCCCCTGTCCCGGCATGCATTAACAGAGATGGACTACATGTCTGCACAAAAAGGAGGCCAAAATATCCCAGTTATGAGTGCCACCATCTTGTGCTGGTGATGATGGTGGGTGCCAGAGTCTGTGCAGTAGTGATCAGGCAGTGGAGCCGTGCATCAAGTTCCCACTCATAGGGCTGGGCGATATGGCAAAAAAAATGTATTCACAATGTATTTTTCTCATATTGATCGATATTGATATTTATTGCGATGTAATTTTTTTGCTGTTAATGCCAGTTCTAAGAGCATATTGACTGAATTCTGGAAAAATTGAGGTTTTTATTAGTTAATAGAAATAGTTCATTCACGTTAAATAAAATCACATGCCTTCAACATTCAGCACAAAATGTTTTCGTAAAGGACTCATATTAAACACTCACTTTATATGAAATGCCCTCCACTGGTCAACAGAGCAGCACCCTCTACTGACCAAAGAAATTGAGAGCAGCACTGTTTTTCTTCATACAGTCATCTTACAATACCGTTTTCTTTTTAGTGTCTGCAAAATAAACTTACAAACATAATGACTTAACAATAAACAATATCGGAGATCAGTGTTAAACGTGTAGTACTTTTAATCAGCTTTGATGATGCATGTTGATGATGATGATGTTGAAGTAATTTTCGTCAAGGATAAAAATGTGTCATTTTCATTTCCACCTATGGCAATCTTGTGTTAAGAACATAGGTTGCACCTCTAAAGTTTAAAATTATTATCCCCCTCTGTGAAATCATACAAAATCCTTAGGTTTTCCGAGTAAATGACAGGAACCAAAAGTGTTTATACTCTGATTACTTTCCGAAGAACATAAACAAAATCTCTGCAAAGTTTAATAAAGAAATTTTACTGATGCGTTGAGTTATAACAAGACAAAACAAAAACTCAAAACTGACAGCAACCTCTTAGTGTACTTCCTGACTAGGCTGGCTCATGTTTCTTAAGTGATCGTAGCCCATTTCTCCATTACTAATTGTTCCAGCTAATCCAAATGAAGTGGTTTTAGAGTATGGACCTAAACCTTGATACTCAATAGGATTGAGATATGGGCTTTGAGAGGGCTGCTTCAGGACCTCGATTTTAGTGTACTTTTCAAAACTTTTGGACCAACTTTTGGATGTATGCTTGTTCTGATTGTCTCGCTGAAAGACCCAGCAGTGACCCAAAGCTAGACTGGCAGCAGATTTCTTCACATTATCCTTAATAATATAGCCATCATAATATTCCTTCTTCATGAGTTCATGCACCCAAGCAAGGTTCCCTTTGCCTGAAACAGCACAAGAGTCCCACAGCATCATGCTCCCTCCACAGAACTGCGGTCCTGTGTTTTTAGGGTTGAAGGCTTCTCCCTTCCTTCACCAAACAGAAGCAGCATCCATGTAGTCAAAGAGCTCCAGTTTAGTCTCAGCAGACCAAGGGACAGACTTTCAAAACTCATCCCCATGTTTCAAATTGTCACAGGCAAACTAAAGTCTGGTTATGATGTGGTGCTGTGTGAGTCAAGGTGATCACCCTGGGCCATGCCCGCGGGGCCCTCATAACAGTCTTCATCGAAACCTCAGGTTCTGATGAGGCCAGTTCAGCAAAATCATCTTTGCTGAAATCCGGGTTGTTGTTGACATGTGATGATTCTCCTCTCAGAGGTCTCTGATATTTTGCATTTGCACCCACACCCAGGTTTGTTCATAACAATATGTGTGTCTTTGTACTTTCTGATAGTGCAACATACAGCTGTCCTACATAGCTCACATTACACCATCCCGACTCAAGATGGACATCCACTATCTTCAGTCTGCAGTTTGGACTAAAAGTCAATCGAGCCTGCTAGCGCCACTGGCCCTGGTCACTGCAGTCCACTTAGAGGAGTTCGATGGTGATTGATTGTTCAGGTGTAGTTTGAAAGCTAAAAGATTCGATTTAGCACCATTCTGTTGAAAAATGCACATGAGGGCTAATAATTTTGCACACAATTTTAAATACATTTTTGACATGTATTTTTTAAGCGCCAAACCTAAAGGTTTTGAAAAATCAGAAAATGCTGATGATGTTCCTGGCATTTATGATTATTTTGCTCTATAAAGTTTTATTAGTGATGCAAACATTTAGGAGAATTTTAGGAAAATGTTCTCCTTAGGGGCTAATCATTTTGACCTCAACTTTATGTGTCTTATTAATTCTTTTTGTGGATTTTCAGTGTTACTTGAGCTCCTGGTGTCATCTGCTTTGCTGTTAAAGAAGATGCTTCCTAAAGTTAATACTAGAGATTTCAGAAATCAAGGCTGTTTTTATCATACCTTTAATTAAATGTTATTTTGTTTTTGAATGCAGGATTCAGAGCCAACAGCTGACTTCGCCCAGGTGCCAGTTGGGGCTCTCTTGTCTTGCTCTCTGAGAGCAGGACACAAGAACTGAACACTATTGCAATCATCCTTGAGGGACACATCGACATGGATGACATTCCTACTCACTCTCAAGCACTTTGCATCCTATTCGGCCTAATCTATGCACTCCATCTCGATTACCCCAAAGGTATAAAAAATACATTTGAATTCATCCAGAAGATACTGTTGAATATCAGACCACAAAAGCTCAGCCCGAAACTGCAAACATTAAAAAATACTCTCTTCAATCAGTCAAATTCATTTTTGTATAGCCCAAAATCACAAATTACAATTTGTCTCAGAGGACTTCACAAACTGCACAGGTGTGACATCCTAACAGGATGAGGAAAAAGTTAAAAACTCTGATTCGATGGGAAGAATCAGGGAAAATAAGAAACCTGTGAGAGAACCGCAGAGGAGGGATCCCTCTCCCTCGGACGGACAGACGTGCAACAGATGTCACATGTACAGAACACAACAACAACACAATCACTATCTGCACTATGTAATCACTATCACTACAATGTTGCTTCTACATTTTAAATGATGAGATATAGGCTTATATGAGAGTCTATAGATCCAGAAGGAGGTGAAGTCCATGAGTCCAGGAGCTCAGTCTATGGCTCAGATGTGTAGTCTAAGTCTCTCTTGACTTAGATGAAATAGCAATAATCCGAATTAGCAATAACTTCAGTACAGTTGTGAAAATGAACGAGCTATATCCAAACCAGTCAAGGCTATTTTCTTGAGTAACATTATAATGTTAAGCATTATACATTTCATGGGAGCAAGTTGACTTTTTTAAGCTGCAAAAACGAGTGGATTAACTTTTCCTTAGCCACGCTTTTACAAGAGGAAGGCACTTGGGATGTGCGATACCAAGTACAACCAGAGCTGGTATTGCCAATACCAATACGATACCGATACTTTGTACAAAAGCTTAATGTGTTGAGAGAAGGGAACTAAAAAGAAGGTTATTTCAAATTATAGCTATGAAACGACACTAAGACACAGACTATTCTCTCTTATTCTTGTCAGGGTCAGTTTGTGTAAGTGTCTTTAGGACAGGGTCAGTTTAGTTTATGTTTCCACTTCCTGTTTTATTTTGATAGTTTTGTCTCCCCTTGTGTTGTCTCTATGTTTACTTCTTCCCTTTGTTCCTTTTGACTATTACCCTCATGCGTTTCACCTGTCCTGTCTCCCCACCCACTGGTGTGTATTTAAGCTGTGCTCTCCTTTCCCTCCTTTGCCAGATCGTCTTCTCTGTTCTTCCAGAAAGTCATCCAGCATCTTCCCTTTGTGTTTCCCAGTGTTTCTGTGTTTTGACCAGTTTTGGATTTTTGGATTTTGAGCCTGCTTTACGTCACTGTACCTTTGCCTGATTCTTACTGATTACCTGGTTTTTGATTTGGACTGGAAAAAACGGCTTTTGATTGCACCTTCCCTGTGTGACTCTGCTCTGTGGGTCCTGCTTGCCCTCGTGGCCTTGACAATTCTTTAATTAGAATTCTCAGTGGCAACAAAACTTAGGCTATTGAAAAATATGGCCACACTATCACTAAAAAGTGCAGAGTCTAGCACATCCAGAACAGGAGGTATTCTCTAAAATCAAATAACATTTCCTCCATTAACATGTTAAATGAAACCCTTTTTTTAAGGAACAACAGCATATTTACAATTTTTCCCTTAAGTCTGCTCCGTTTATTCTCACAATCTTGCCTGCATTTGAAAAGATTCTCTCTGCAGGTATGGAAGATGCAAAAATGTTCAAGTATTTCACTGCGAGTCTGCTTAGGGCTGTAAAAGCTGGCTCATGTTCTTGCCACCACAATAGTGGATCCTTATCACGTGGAATCAGTTTTTCCTCTGAGTAACGGCGCATTTCAATGTATACATCAGTGGCTGCTGACCGGCGATGTTGGCCTGACAAAACATGCATGTCAAAATCTGTCCATATCCCTCCTTTTGTGCAGGACCCTGTGAGCTATGCACTGGTGTAGAAGGCACTGAGATGGAGCTTGGTGTTGCAGTAGGAGATGACTCTAGTAGATAGACATCCTGCATCTCACTAAGAAGTCGTTTTTTCATTGCCTCAACATTGTCGGGGAGGCGAAATCAGAGGCCTTTAAACCCAGGAGCCAGACCATGACTGCTCTCAATACCCCTGAATCTGTGCTGGCATTCCTGTGCCAGCTGTGCAGCAAGGGAGCTGCCCTGACGCTCACAGAATGCTACAGCGTTGTGAATGAGTACTGAAATTATAAAAATGCCAGTGAAATACATAATCAAACAATGAAATAAATGAATGTCATAAGGAATGCATAAATACCTGCATTTTGAAATAGTTAGCTCTGGGTAAAACAAATACAACTGAGTCATTGAACATCACTGGCTGCTCACAGGCCTTCATTTAGGTTTGTTACCTCTAAAGTAAATCATTAAAAATAAACCCATGAGCTGAGTGTAGATTTAAAATACACAAAGTACTGGCAACAAGACCAACTTGTCAGCAGCATCCCAGGCTTTAATACTTAATAACAATAATATATCTGAGAAATATTTTATTGAATCGATGTGAGGAGATGTCAAGGACACAAATCTCACTCAATGCTTATAACTGAATTATTGCAGCCCTGATCTTTACATCCCTTCATATAGGATTTTTAATTAACTTGACAGTATCTGATCCATATTTAGTTGTTTCTCTGGCATATTTACTTCTATCGGTTTGAATAAAATTAATTCTAAATTTTCAATTTCAGTTCCCATTGTTTGAACACTAATACACAGATATGAATCAGTGACACAAACCTACCTGAATTGTTGTAGCCCTGATCTTTACGTCACTTTATGTCGGATTTTTAATTAACTTAGTAATCTCTTAACTTTATTATTGTAATTACATTATTATTTACTTCTCTTATTTATGTAGCCGAGTGGTAAACACACAGTTAATGTACAATATCACTTTCTCACTGGAGTTTATGTAAAACCCCTTGAAGACATTTGTGTATTTAAATATGTTTTTGTTTATATCTGTTAATGCATCAGTTTGTTGTTCATGATAAATGGACTTACTGGAGTTTGACATGTTGTTACCAGCTGTCGTCAGCAGGTGGCAGAAGCTTCCTAGAAATCGTTACTCTACCAGACTTTGCCAAGTGCATCTTGGTCTGTCGATGTGTTGCTGTTGCGTGTGGACTGAGTTGGCGATGCAGAGAGGACCGCTGTTTAAGACTCGTGTGAAATATTGGGTAAATATACCAAAAACTTGCTCAACTAAGGTTCCGTGATGACTTTAAGGAAGTACTCTGCCAGTATTTTAATAAGATGTTGTATTATTTGTAAGGATGCTGGTGTTGTCGGCCTGTAGCGGAGGCGTAAGCCAGCGACCGCCATTTTCTCAGTTGTATCACTGACGAAACGCAAAGTGTTATCTCCAGCGTCCGACCTGAAGTTAAAGTTTTGCTGTGAAGCTGTTTTGAAGTGTAAGTGATTATAAAAGTGCCTTATTCAACACTGAACTGGAATTTTGTGGGTTTTGGTTATATATTTATTTTTTCTTTCTGTTTTGCTTCTGTGTGTAGCCCACTGCCATGTTTTCTGTGTTGTATTTTATTTTATTATTTTTGATTTATTTCTCAATACAGTTTGGCTCCATCCAGATTATTATTCTGGCCAGCAAAGACCTTGAGTTTGCTGCTCATTACAGCGAATTAGCACGTGTTACATGGCAGAGGATCATTTTATTTGAGCAACTGGCAAAAAATAAAGTGCTGTAAGAACCCCAGTAACTGTGTCCTGTGTGGCAGCTGATTTCCCGGGCTACATTTATATCCATCTGGATAAAATGAATTCTGACGTTTCAATATCAATTCCAGTTGTTTACACATCAATACACAAATGTGAATGGTAAATGGACTGTATTTATATGATGCCTTTCTAGTCTTTTCCACTACTCAAAGCGCTATACAACACAAGTCAGCATTCACCCATTCACACACACATTCACACACTAAGGGCAGGTGACTTCTCTACAAAGAGCCAACCTGCTCGTTAGGAACTCATTCACACACATTCACTCACCAGTGGGTTCAGTACCTTGCCAAAGGACACTTCGACATGCAGACCGCAAGAGCCAGGGATCAAACCACCGACCTCCTGATGGGTATACGACCTGCTCTACCTACTGAGCCACAGCTGCCCTTAGTGAATCACTGTCCCACGTTCAGGGACTGTGATAAATGTCACTGGTGTAGCTAACATTACACTCTCTATGTACCTGGATACTGCCTGCCACCGTCAAAGGGATGTCTGTCTCGCCCTGGCAGCACCTGCTTTCTCCACTTCTTCACTTCATCGCTGCATAACCTCATCACATTCTGCCCGATCTCAAATGCTTAACAAGGTTTGTGGTGTTGCCACAGTATCTCACAGTCCTACCACATACATCACAAACAGCGACGCTGTTGTTTTCAGAGCTGAAAAAGCTCCACACATGACTGCGTTTGCGCTCTGCCATCGCATCTCTGCCTCTGACCTGATGATCTTAAGTGCAACTGTGTGGGGCACATTTATACAGCCATAGTTCGCATTACTATGACAGGTGGAAGCAGAAGTAGTTCCTGCCAACCGGCAGGGAATAGGTCCTGTAAATAGCATAATAATTTTCTACTGTGATGAAAAAAAACACACCTTTACCTAAAATTAGTGTGTAGAGTGTAAATATCAATCTTTCAACATGAGAATTGATCCTAAAACAGACACATTTGGTATTGGAAGTATCGATATTTTTGTTTGTTGTTTCTGCACACAGAGGACACAGGAGTCAGCAGATGATGCAGACGATGGAGAAGGTCACAGTAATGAAGTGGTGTCTGTTGACTCAGTTTTTAGCTCACTGTAACTTAACTGCAAACATCGGCTGCTCATTCGCGAGCTGACAGGATTAGGGTCGGGGTTTTATTAGGAAAAAAATTAATTGCAATGCATTGATGAATCAATTTTATATATATACGTGTGTGTGTGTGTGTGTGTGTGTATCTTTTCTCAAAATTAGTCACACTAGTGCAATGCCTGCTCAAAACAGCCCTGTTCAGAACAGGCTGATTGTTTGATGCATGGTATTGCCACTTGTAGCACAGTATGGAATCACAGGTATTTAGCCGCTGTGAAAGAATCCAAAATAGCGCTGTAATTCTGTCACTCAGGGTTTACAGTGCTGTCTCTCTGTCGCCCTCTCTCTTATTTTTAAAGGAGCAAATCTGTTGACATTATGAAGAGCCAAGGAGAGATGTCCTTTCCTCTCCTCTACCATGGCGGGGTTGTAGAGCTCACTGACACGCAGGCCCGCAGAGAGGAGGGGCTCCTGTAGTGAACAATACAGATGCAATCCCACCTTCGACCACAGTGCGGGTTGCAATGGCAGAGCGGTGCTGTAAGTCCCTGCTTATGTGGGGATTGCTTTCAATGTCGTTCCAATGTGAATATTGTTGAGACCCGCTCTGAATGCAAAGATAACTCATGTTGTGACTTACTTATTTTTTTGGCACTTTACAAATATAATTGACTTAACTTGACTCCTGCTTATATGGGCTATCAAAAGTCCTATTCCTAAAGTGCTTTAAATGTAAGTAATGGATGATATAGTTTACATGCATTATCAGTTGCCCATTTATTTTACGTATGTATTTATTCCCAAGAGTTTTGGGTAAAAACTGCTCTTCTTCTAACAAACTAGTTCCTATATCAAAAGATATAGTCTTGTTTCTAAACTGTAATTCTGAATCAAAGTGTGTTGATGTTATGATTGAATTTATATGTCTTTCTGGAAAATACCACATCCGTAAAATTAAGTTTCTTCAAACCAAACCAAACATTAACTCCGTCCCTAGGATCACATCGAACAAGAAAGCCATAAAAACCTCTCAAATACTTGGAAAAATAATTAAAAATAATAATTAATTAATACAGGTTAAGGATATATGTATATGAATTTTATGATGCAATATTTATTTTAAAAAAAGAAAAAAAAAATTAAAGCCGCAAGCGGCGTTGAACGGGCCCTCGCACCCCCGCGCGCGTCGGGGAGTGCCGCAGTCGGAGAAAAAGCGCGTCGTCGCAGTAAGCACCGCGTACAACTCAACAAGTTTGTGAAAATGACAGTTCAACTTTACTAAGTGGCTTACTTCCTGTTCCCAATGGGGGGTGCTATGTCTGTAAGTGAAATTGGTCATACAGATGCGTTCAGGCTGGCACCCTTGTGAAATGTTTAACGTTTGGTGCATTCAGAACAATGCACACTGAAGTTACAAGCATTTCCTGTTTCAAGGCGAGATGCTCAAAGTGGCGGTCCTGTCACACCCACACCAATAATCCGATTCAAAAGCTTTTCATAACATTTCATGTCACAGGTCTGAAGAGTGTTCACACCAGATTTCATGATATTCCAATCAAATTTGGAGGAGGAGTTCGTTAAAGTGTGGCGCATGTCCGATTTTGGTCATTTCCTGTTACCAGGAGGGGGCGCTATGAGTGTGTCTGAATATCAGCATGTGAATGTATTCAGGGCAGGACTCTTATCATACACATAAAGTTTCATGCAGATTGGACTATGTATAGTGAAGTTATAAGCATTTCATTTTTTCTG
>JAPQLA010224042.1:0-14116 GCA_029822935.1 Naso vlamingii
ACTGGCCAATCACAGAGCGTGAAGACAGTCGGTTACCCAATGAGGATTTTCCTTCAGCACGAGCACAGATATTGATGGGTTTTACTCGTATCATGCTCATACGCGTCAAAAATACGTTATCCGGCTCAACCCTATTATTTATCCAATACCTGATCGGGACATAACGTCCGAGTCCGGATCGGCCCCGATTTCCGATCACGTGATCGAATCGGGACAGCCCTAGTTGTTTTACATTTCTTCATTAGCTAGTCGCTTTTTTTGCTTGCCTACTGTTTCTGACAGGCAGCATACTTTAGGTTTACCAAAAGTTGTTTAACCAGCTAAAGAAGTACACAAACATCTACGCAGGAGTCAAGACTTCATGCCTTGGTGAAGTCTGAGAGTCATGCTGGCAGGAGACTGAGGGACAGGTGGGAATCAGTCTCTTGGCAGAGGAAGAGAGAACAAGGAAGAGAGGTGAATGGAAAAACTGGAGGATTATAGACACAGGACAGAGTGACGTGGGTAAACAGGAAAAAAAAGATGAATGCTGATATAATTAAGGGACAGTGATGGATGGAAATATTTGGTCGAAGCAAGAAACAGTTTTACAAAGGTGTTTTTTTTAGTGGTTTAAGCTTAAGAAGCTGGAAACATCTGGCTATACAGAGTGAAAACAGATTGAGCTGACCTCGCATTGTTACTGTTTTTGTAGGAACAGTTTTGGGCAAATATCCTCAAAAACAAATTCTTAAAGCTGTAGATGGTAACTTTGGGGTAAACATGAAAAAAATGTCATAATACCCACAGACAGCTGTTAGTCAGTGGTGTTGTCTGAGAGTTTTGAGAGATCTCTCGTCACTCCTCTGTATTCAGAATTGGTAAAAATCTTATTGCTCCCGCTCTATTTGCCCAATCAGTAATGCTCTCTGTACTCTCTGTCCTGACTGGCCGGTCTACCTGTGCTTCTTAGTTTCAAGTGACGTCAGTACGAGCTGATTAGCTCACCGTGCTCTGACTCGCCTCTGCCAACAACAGTGTCTGCAAGCCACACCCTCAGTCGACTCGAGCTCGAGCTGAGACGGACCAGTTTACTCCACTGCAACTTTCCCTGCAACCATTTGTTCTCAGTTCAAACTGGACTTAAAAGAGAGAGACAACAAACGGAATAAAGAGCAAGCCAGAGCAAACAGCTGCAGCAAAGTTGCTCCTTAAAGAGTCTCATGCTACAGCGAATGTTAGCTTGCTAGCTTGTTAGCAGATGTTACCTACTGCAATTTAAACTTCACAAAAAAAGATATTAACCACTATCTTCTTAGTTTTAACAGTGCAAATTTCAAATTTCTTCTTTAATTTCAGCGATCAAGGTGCTCTTGTGCAAAAGAGTGTAGGTCTGAAAATCCTCCATTGGTCAGAGGGTGTTTACAGAAACGTCCCTCGATAAATAGAGGTTAATAAAACGTGATGTGATGTGATGAAAAGATAAAGTGTGGATGGATTAAGTGAAGAGAGAGAACAAAGGATGAGACTATGATCCTTGTATCCCATCTCCATTAATTTTGTCCTTATCCTTACTCCAGCTGATCTTATAAGACATTAAATTAGAAGAAGGTAAAGCACCAAGAGAGGTAGAGAGAATTAAAGGTGGAGAAAGACAGGAATGAAGAGAAAATAAGGGAGTTTGGTTGGGGGTGAGGTTAGAGAGAGAGTCCATCAGCTGAGTGTTAGCAGTCTGCTGAGATCATCAATAATGTGAGAATGAGAAAATGAAGAGAGGGAAAGGAAGAGGAAGGGGGATGAGGATGGTGAATGTGGTCAGAATGAGAGTGCTTCCATTCTGCCTCTGCCAATAAAAACCTTTAGCAACCCAGAAACAGAGAGAGGACTGAAAAGACCTCGTTGAATGACATAAGACATAAAAAGAGATACTTGGATGGAAAAAAAAAATGTGTCTTTGATAAAGTGAGAGGGAGTAAATTGTATAAGCTGGTGGAGAAGATACCTAACCCAATGAGTTGATGGAGCTATTACAATAACACCCCCCATCCTACCACCCATTCCTTTCTCAATCCCCTCTTCTACTAGCAAATGGGCTCTTCCAATAAGGGAGCGAGATTGGGATGTACCATATTGGCAGCAGAGATAGGAGGTGAGCAATGACATAATGGTCATAAAGAGCAGCTTAATGTCCCGTATCTATAGACAGTGGGAGGGGTTTTGGGGTAAGGGCTCAGTGGGAGACACAAAGAGGACAGAAGCTCACACTGTGATGACACATGGCACTCCCACACTATTTCCACACAATACACGCAGACACCATGTGTGTGCACACACAAATATACTCATACAACACATACAACTCATGCACATGTCACTGACTGGAGCCTGTCCCAGTCTTTCATGTTGTGATTTTGTGTTTGTGCTATTTTTACTGAGGAAGCATGCTGTGACAGGATGTGTCACACACACTGCGCTCATGAATGCAGACCCACGTATAGGCCTACAACATAAATATTCAAAGGATCATTAACAGTAAATTCTCAGTCATATATGACACTACACAAAACAATATTATTAACTCTTTCGCCTCAGTTTAAAAAACATATTGATAATACCCAGACTTTTAATCAATGAAGGTGTCCAATCCCACTTCACCTCTTGCCCTACCACTTAGCCCTACCCCTCTGTTTTGTGCGTTCAAGTTTTGTCACTCTCTGCTCTGCGGCTATGTGATTCTCCACTCACCTCCCTGCTACACCTCCTCATCAGCGGTGATCATCTACACCTGTCGCTCCCAGCTGTGTTTTGTCATCACTCATCAGCTTGCCAGTATACAAGCAGTGCCGGTTCACTAACTCATCGCCAGATTGTCTTCGCAGCTTTGATGACTCTCCAGCACTTTTCTTCAGTTTTGACTCCCTGGTTTTGACTCCGCTTGCCTCCGACCACGTCTCCTCGTCTCTGCCCCGGTAAACCCAACAGCCTTCCTTCCCTGTTTACGAGTTCTGTCTGTGTGCTTCCCGGTGCTCGTCTGCCTGTGGCTGTGTGGCGTTTCACTGCTTCGGCTTCCTCGAGCGAGATCGTCTGTTCACCGACTTTTCGCCTGTCCACAACTACACTTCTGCCTGCTGTCTCCGGGTTGGTCTGCTCTGCCCGCCTGCCTGTTGCCGATCTTGTTCCTATATTGACTATGAGCCCCGCCTGTTCCTCTACTGCATCTCCACCTCAAGCTTCTGGCCGTAAGTGTGTTTACCATTCTCCTAATGCACTTACCTGTCTGCTGGCTCCGCGCTGGAAGGAATCCTGTTTTGACTTTGAACTGTTAATCGTGGGTTACACATGACAGCTGGTTTCTCTGTTCACGTTCTCTTTGAACTGTTTCCTGTGAACGTGAACAACTTCCAGACCTTCAACGTATTCAAAGCTGCACAAGGACATTATTTAGACTGTTTTGTTCATCGAGAGCATTATTATCTGCTGCCTGCCTCCATCATATTGTGCTGCATTACCTCTGTCAAGAGTTTCAATAAAGAGCTCTTAGAACTTCTACTGTTGTTGATTGTGCTGCATTTGGGTCCTGCCTCAACCCCTGACAGTACAATCTGGCCAAGTCATGGACCCAGCACATAATCCATCTCCCCTGAGTCTCCTCGAGAGGATTGAGGGTGTCCTCCAGCAGCATGAGGCCATGATGTCTGCAGCTGCCTCGGAAGCCAGGCAGGCAGCTGAGGCTAACGGACAGAAATTAGCAGCATTAGCTGAACAAATGCAGCAGTTAACATCCCTCCTCATGTTGTCAACTGCTTCCTCGCCCTCATTGGCTTCTCCAGCTCGGGCTCAGACCGCCCAATGACGCTCCTGAGCCCTGGGTAAGAACCCCCAAACACTGTGATGGTGAACCAGAAACCTGTGGCCCCTTCCTGACAAACTGTTCCTTGCTGTTCTCCCTCCAGCCTCGCACCTTCGCCTCAGAACAGTCAAAGGTCACCTTCACCATCAACCACCTCACAGGTAGAGCTCGCCTGTGGGGAACTGCTGAGTGGGAGAAACAGTCTCCAGTCTGCTCTTCCCTCTAGGCATTTGCTGAGGAGCTACGCAAGGTTTTCGGTCTGGGGGCCTTCAGATCAGAGACTGTATGGGGACTCATGGGCATGCGGCAGGGAGACTGCACCATGGCAGATTATTCTATTGACTTCCGCACCAGGGCCAGCCTAAGCCGTTGGAACTCTGACGCCCTGGTCGATGCCTTCCTCCATGGCCTGGCTGACTACATCAAGGATGAGCTGGTCTCCCACGACGTTCCTCCGACGCTGGACGGGGTCATCGAGCTGGCCATCCAGATCGACCTCTGCATCCAGGCACACCGACGAGAGAAGCGTCAGGGGTCCTCTCACCGCCAGTCGACCATCCGGTCCAGAGGGGGCGCCACCAGTTCATTCTCGTCACCAGATCACCAGTTGATGGGGCCTGAACCAATGCAGCTGGGCCATGCTTCTCTCACTCCAGAGGAACGGGAACGACGCAGACGGGCTAACCTCTGCATGTACTGTGGGGAGATTGGCCACTTCAAGTTCACCTGCCCAGCAAAAGCCAATGTTCACCTGCCCCTCTTCGATGCAGCCTCCCCATCCACTGAGACCACTACTCCAAGCCTGGCTTCCTCTCTGATGGTCCCTGTTCCGTGGCCACCTTAATTGGCTCAGGAGCCCATGCCTGCATAATTGACGAGGGGTTGGTTCAACAGTTGAGGCTCGAGCGGGTTCCTCTGTCACGTCAAGTTCCCGCTCAGGCTTTCGACGGCCATATCCTGGGAACTGTCACGCGCCAGACCACACAGGTTCCCATGCTCCTGTCCGGTAACCACCATGAGCTGGTCCAGTTTCACATCCTGAACTCCCCTTGTCAGCCTCTCATCCTTGATTATCCTTGCCTCCACCGACACAACCCCAACATCGACTGGGAGACTGGGGTCATTAGTGAGTGGGGCACCTCTTGTCATCTCACCTGCCTGAAGCAAGCCTCCTTGCCGCTCCACTCACCATCATCCAGTCCCTCACCTGACCTCTCCAGGGTGCCTCCAGAGTACCACAACCTCTGCCTGGTCTTCAGCAAAACTAAAGCCACGTCTCTGCCCCCTCATTGGCCCTATGACTGCACCATTGATCTCCTGCCGGGCACATCACCACCCAAGGGCCGCCTATATTTACTGTCTGCCCCTGAAAGAAAGGCCATGGAGACCTACATCAATGACTCCCTGGCAGCAGACCTCATCCACCCCTCTTCCTCTCCAGCAGGCGGGTTTCTTCTTCGTGGAGAAGAAAGATACGACTCTCAGACTCTGCATTGATTACCGAGGCCTGACTGATATCACCATAAATCAAGAAGAAGAAGGAAACATCAACTGTGGCAGAGCGGAGTAGCCAGTGGATCTGGCTGAAGAGGAAAGACCCCAGCTGGTCTCCCAAATAAGCTGGACAGGCAGATGCAGAGGGGGGTGCTTCTGGGACACTAGAAAGCACTGCTGAACCTACTGGAGACGTCGTGGGACAAGTCTGCAAAACGTTCATGAAAGTAGGATCCCACTTGAGAACCCCAATGACGTAGCTGCCCAGCCTTTCTTAACTTCAACAACAGAGAAACGCAGGTTAGTGCACAAGTCTTTCAGCACCATCCGAAGCACAGGAGGTTAAAGGTGGCACTTTGGATTTTAACATCACATCTGGTGTATCTGAGAACTTTCAGCCTGGAGCCATCCAGTGACTGCCATGAACAGAATGGCTGACGGCAAGGGAAAGACCATGTGACTCCTGGAAAGACAGCTGACAAGAGGAAATAGACCCCACCTGAAGCAGGCATGGGCTGGCTACCCATGTCTGTAGGATCCAATACTACTCAGTATTTTGGAGACACCCGCTAACGTCTATGAATAGAACTAAATAAAGAATATCCCTAGAGTCTGCGAGAGGGGGGGTTGAAGAAGACTCACGGATGGATATCACTAATACAGACCCAGGAAAGGAAACGACCAAGAGAAAGACAAGCACAACAGTCCAAAAAGTGGGCATCCCAGGGTTCTCAGGATGTCTCGAAGACAGTCTCAAATCCAGACTGCCAAGGAAGAAAAGACCTATCTCCATGTTGGTTTCCTTGATCTTGCCAATGCATTTGGAGCTGTCCCCCACAGTTTCCTCTGGGCATCCTTCGACTTCTTCAGGATACCAGAGTCCATCTCAAACCTTGTCAAGGCCTATTTCCAAGATCTGCAGCTCTGTTTCACCATGCCAGATTTACCATTGCATGGCAATGTATGGAGATTGGCATTATGGCAGGGTGTACCATCTCCCCATTGGCTTTTACCATGGAGGTCATCATTAGGGCCTCCAAGTGGGTGGTGGCCGGCGAGCGGCTGAAGTCTGGAGTCCATCTACCACCCATCAGGGCCTTTATGGATGACATGACAACCATGACAACAACAGCACCTTGCACCAGGCGTCTTCTAGAGAAGTTGCATGAAAACATCACTGCAGCCAGAATGAAATTCAAGCTGGCCAAATCAAGGGCAAACTGACAGAACAACGGTTTTTCATTGATGGAAAGCCTATCTCAACTGTGTCGGAGATGCCAATCAGGAGCCTGAGGAGATGGTACAACTCAAGTGTGAAGGACACTGATCCAGTGCAGGAGCTTAGGCAAGAGGCCACTGAAGGTCTGAAGAACATCGACAAATCTATGCTGCCTAGCAAGTTGAAGATCTAGTGTCTGCAGACTGGGCTACTGCCTCACCTTATATGGCCACTAACCATGAATGACATCAACCTCACAAGAGTTGAGAAAATGGAGAGGACAATCAGCTCTTATGTGAGGAAAATGGTTAGGCCTCCCCCAGTGTCTGAGCAGCATAGGCCTGTATGGTCAGGGGCTACTCTAGCTGCCTCTCTCTAGCCTCACAGAGGAATTTAAATGCACCAAGGTGAGACTGGAAGTGACCCTGGTGGAATCAAGGGACATGGTGATCAGAGCTGCTGCCCCAACCCTGGCAACAGGAAGGAAGTGGACAGCTAAAGGTGCAGCACAGCTGGCCATTTCTGCCCTCCACCACAGTGACATCGTGGGCCAAGTCCAACATGGGAGAAGTGGATTGGGGCTTGGTGAAAAACGGCCTTCCTGGAGCAAGGCCTCCTCAAAGAGCAACGGAGGTTGGTTGTGGCTGAAGTTCACCGATAGGAGGAGTTGAGCAGGTGTGCCAAGGCTGTGTCACAAGCTAAGCGGGGCCAGTGGATGGGAGATGGGAGAATTTGAAGAAGCGGAAGATCAGCTGGATGGACGTCTGGGAGATGGACTCAAGCAGGCTGAATTTCCTCATTTGGGCAACATACGATGTCCTTCCTACTCCAAAAAATCTCAACCAACGGCTGGGTGAAGATCCATCGTGCCCCTTGTGTTCAACACCAGGTACACTTAGGCACATTCTGACTGGGTGTAAAGTGAACCTCTCTCAAGGACAGTACACCTGGAGACATAATCAAGTGCTGAAGCACCTGACAGTAGCTCTGGAAAGCAAGAGAACATCCATCAATGCCCTGCTGCCTAGAACAAGCAACCCAGTCATGTCCACTGCCTTTGTTCGGGAGGGGGAACAGGGGCAACAGAGGACTCTGTCGAGGCCAGGGTTTGGACAGCTTGAGGCAGCCCGGGAACTGGCAGATGATGGCAGACATGGGCCACTGTTTTATAGTTCCAATGGAGATTGCCGCCACCAACTTAAGGTTTGATCCGGTCCTGTGGTCCAACTCTCAGCGCATGGTGTACTCCGTGGAGCTCACAGTCCCTTGGGAGGATGCTGTGCAGAAAGCCTTTGAAAGAGAGAAACTGCATTATACAGAGCTTGCAGCAGAGGCAGAACAGCGGGGCTGGAGAGCAAAGATTTGCCTGGTAGAAGTCGGGTGTCGGGGCTTTGTGGCAACATCAACTGTCAGACTTATGAAGGACCTGGACAAGCCCTACTCCAGGCCAAGGAAACATCAACTGTGGCAGAGCGGAGTATCCAGCTGGTATCCCAAATAAGCTGGACAAGCAGATGCAGAAGGAGGTGCTTCTGGGATGCTAGAAAGCACTGCTGAACCTATTCGAGATGTTGTGGGACAAGTCAGCAAGTAGGATCCCACTTGAGAACCCCAATGACGTAGTTCCTCAGCCTTTCTCACCTGCAACTTCAGAGAAGCACAGGTTAGTGCACAAGTCTTTCAGCACCATCCGAAGCACATGAGGTTAAAGGTGGCACTTTGGATTTTAACATCACATCCGGTGTATCTGAGAACTCTCTGTCTTGCTGTCCAAATTAAAGTTTTTTTTTAGGATAATCCTTAAAGTTAATTTGCGAATCTTAGAATCAAAATAAACACACAGGTAGCTACCATAGATATGCTCAAATGCCTTTTGCTTTGTTATAGTTAAAGATGAGGTAGGCAACATTTGGAAATCAAGCTAACTGTAGCGTGAGACTTCTTGGGAAGCATCATCCGCTGCACCCTCCCCTTCCTTTCTTTTTTTGCTCTGGCTCAGTTTTTATTTCGTTTGTTGTCGCTCTCTCTCTTTTAAGTCCAGTTTGCACCAAAGATTCACAATGAGACCAAATGGTTGCAGAGAAAGAGTAAACTGGTCCGTCTCAGCTCGGCTCAAGCCGGCTGACGGTGTGGCCTGTGTCGCCAGATGTCAGTTTTGGAGCATAAGGCACGTCACTTGTTAAATAGCCAATCAGCTCATACCGACATAACCTGTTGCTAAGAAGCACAGCATAGAGCAGCCAATAGGAACAAGGCTGAAAATTCCATGTGACGGGGCGCCCTGTGGCTCAGTCGGTAGAGCAGGCACCCCATATACAGAGGCTGTGTCCTCGTGCAGCGGACCCGGGTTCGATTCCACCTGTGGTCCTTTGCTGCATGTCATTCCCCCTCTCTCTCCCCTGTTTCCTGTCCACTCTTCAGCTGTCCTGTATAATAAAGGCACAAAAGCCCCCAAAAATATCTTAAAAAAAAAAAAAAAGAAAGAAAATATCATGTGACAGTCTGAATACAGAGCCACAGAGAGGAGCAGAAGTCTAGTGTTCTTTCAGACTACCTGAATTACAAAAATGCTGAGAGGTTATTATGGGATGTTAGTGCCGTGACACCGCAGATAAACTGTCTACCCTAACTTTAAGTTTAAATGGAACTGAGTGAATGCATAGGCATTTTTTAAGTTCAGTAAATGGCTGCATTTTGACTCTATTCATTAAATGAAAACGTTGTTGATAATATTTGACCGATCACAGTCAATCAGAGTTAAGTTCCTGATAAAGAGCAGCCCTAAATTCTGGTTTAGGGTTTAACAAGGACTACCCATAGAGAAATATTCTGAATCTGATTTTCTGAATCTGTGTCTCGATGTGGAATTCACGTATATATGTCTATGTATGTGTTGTGCAACACAACAACTTTGCTGTTCAACATACCAGCAGCAGAGAAAGAGGATCATCCATACTACCATGGCTGTTCTGCATTTGTCACTGTCTTCCAATCCTAGTCTGTGTGTACATGTGCAGATTAAGCACATACACATATTTTAAGTGTGAGCATATCTGTTTTTAAATGCAGTTAAAGGATGCACATGCACTTGTTTGGTCAGTGTCTGTGTCTGCACACAGGGAGAAGTTACGCTTGCGTGCACACACTGTATGCTTGTGCCATGCAGGGGCTGCTGTTAGAAAAGGGCGTGAAGGGGTATGTAAGGATAACGTGTGTTAGTGTGTGTGTGGAGGAGTGTGGGTGGGACATGCAGGGATTTGAAGGGGTTGAAAACCAATCGTTAGGAAACCCACTTCCCATTCCCGTTGCTGCGGCAATGCCAAGATTCCATCAATGAGCCAAGGTTGCGTTGCCCTGGCAACGCTCATGAATGAGAGCAGGTCGGTAACCGTGGAGACTCGGCGAAGAGAGGGATTGCTGGTTTCCATGGCAATCCCATGAATGGGGAGAGACCAGGCAAAGTGAAGGTAGCAAGTGACCCTCAAGATGTTTATCATCAGGACCATAAATCATCTTCATCATCATCATCATCATCGTCATCATCGTCATCAGATGACAGAACATCACACACGTTAGTGTTTGTAGATCTTTTTGGGAGATTTCATCTGTTGTGTTCCCAGATGCAAAATTTCTCTTTTTTTATTTTGAAACAGTTTCCTTCACAGTAACAGGGAATTGGAGGAAATTTGGAATACGTAACATTCTTGCATTAAAATGTCTAAAAACAACTAGTACATATTAAATAGATAATGTATTTTGTTAAGGAGTGAAGTTCATATTATCCAAAATACCTCTAACAATGTTGCAAATCAGAGAAATCTGTCATTTTATTCAAGGTAGTGATGAGTTTTATTTGCAGGTGGTAATGTGACAAAACATGACGTTTCTAAATTACCTTGTCGGTGAACATTTTCTATCTGAATCAATCACTTACCATCCTTTAATGTAAGATTCCCAGTTGTACATATTTTCTGTATTAATATGGGTCATCAAGTTCAAGAAATTAGAATTCAGTAACAACACAGGAAAAGGTAAGACATTTTTTTATCGTAATAGTTTACATTGTGTATGTCCGCACGTACGTTTTACAGGTTTATTGTTCAGTAACTGCCAGCGGTGAGAGCCCCTGTCATCACTGTCCAAACACCTTCTCCCTCTGCAGATACCCCCCCCACCCCACCTTTTCTCTCTGTCTGTCTGTCCACACACACACACACACACACACACACACACACACTCACTCCCTTTCTCTGTGGGGGTTTTCTCTCAGCAGTGGAATGTCACATGTGTGACACACAGGACTATCACTCTTTCTCTCACTCACTGTCTCTCCAGGGATGCTCCATCTCTTCCCAATTGGTCTGTCTTGGCTAATGTCTAATAGCTTCATAAAGAAAAATCTGCCATGTTTTTCTGTAGATTTCCTGTCATTTAAATGAGTGGTTTACACATTTTTGGAGACACAACCAAAAATGAGTGAAATTGTAGAAGGCAAGACAAGGATTAGCCTTTAAACTGATCATTTAAACTCTCACTGTTTAACATTTTCACATTAAAATGTCAAAAAAGCAAAAAAAATGTTATACTTCAGATGCAAATTAGCCTATAAGTATTTCTGCTGCAATACATTTATTGTGCATTAAACTGTGCTAGCTACGAACTAGCATCTGCAGACAAATTTAGGTAGGTATTTTAAAGGTAAACAGGCATAACTGCAGACAGCACCGTCTCGTGAGGGGTGCGAGACCTTGTGCAAACTTGACATGCACGGTCCTGCTCATTTATTTTTTTTAATGACATGCTTGCAGATGTCTTGGGACTTTTGTGGGACCATACATTTTTGACAAATGCTCTAAGAGCTTCATCATGCATATAGTCCTAGCTATGACTTTATGCTACCTGTCAAAGGTAATAAAACAGTAAAACTTGTGGCTTTATGTCATCACAGTCAGCTCAGCCGTCACTTTATCTTAGCAAACACTTTCAACATGTAGGCTAGAATATATTGTGCCTCTACAGTTTTAAGCTGTCAAAGTTATTAGGTGGCCTATAATTGAAAATATGTAGGCTACTATCAAAAATGATATGGCTCCATGCTGAAATGACATCAAACAAAATTGACAAGTAGGCTGTATGCATTTTTAACCGACAGATCAAACCAGTGGGTAATAATATTACCCTCGACTCTTGCACTGACTTTTAAACTTTCTCCTTTTCTCAGCACCCGACTCGTGTTCATGACATCGCTCGCACTCTTATGAGTAGCTCTTCCTTCTAGCAAAAGCATGCACTACTTAACAACACAAAACATTTCAAATAAAAAAAACTCAGAATAATTTGTTTGAATTTTTTATGACCTTGATTACTTATTGATACATGGGAAGAAGCTTCTTTACTGAAGAACTAATAAAAAGTAAAATTATAAGCTTTTTTTGAATTTGCAGAATTGCTGGCCAGTATGAGGCCCTGTGCTGTTTCACACTTGACAGTTATGACCACAGAAACCGTTCGCTCATAAACAGATTTTTAAAAAGTTAATTTGTAAATGTAACAACTGAGCCTTTAGGAATGTTAGCAGAAATGTAGCTAGCTGCGCTGTTAGATCAATGAATGTGTTGTTACTTCACTGAGGTCTGACTCGTTCTTGTTAATATTCAGTGATAATGCTGTTTGTTTTTATTTGTTCAAAACTGATTTTGCTGCATTAATGTTGACACAATGTAAACATTATATCATTACATCTTTAAGTTCTGGCAGCTTTTATACCATATTTAAGGTGGGGTGATATAGCCTATATGCAGTCACCTTTTACAATCATTAATAAATCTTTAAAAAGAAAATCCACCACTTTTCATGTGGATGTCCATTCAGTGTTGAAGTAATTGTAATCAATGAAGCAATAAATTCCTCCGTGTGTGTTATATTGACAGAGAAAGCTGAGTTTGTCCTGCTCACACAGCTGTGCTTACAGAGCCCACGTGTACCAGGAAGCATTGCATCACAAAAAAACGGTTCATGCCAGGTCTCCAAGTTTGTTTTCTGTAGCACTGGAACATTTCTTTTAAAAAATAGGCATTTTAAAATATGACTTGACTCTGTGAGTAACAGCAGAGCTTTGCCTCATGTTTTCATTTTGTCCCTTACTCAACCATAGTACCAAATAATTCTCAAAGGACTTAATGTCACAGTAATATTAAATTCATTTTACAGAACAGAAGGACAATAGTCGTGAAAATGATCAAAAATCTTTACATTCCCTTATTTAGCCTCTTTCTCTCTCTTGCTCTCCTAACTTCCCTCCCCGACCATTCCAGTCACAACAGGCAGCACATGCATGCTCCCTCTACCGGCCACCTAATTGTACTAGGGGGAGATTCAGCCGTTGCCAGGGGCGACCGCATCTCCGAGGTTTGGGTTGTCTGGCAGAAGCAGGTGGTTGACGTCTCTACTGGATGAATACTGAAGTTCCATATTCACATTTAAAAGAGATTTAAAGAAAAAAATTAAGCAGTAAAATGGGACAAAAAATTAAAAGGCAAAAGGAGAGAAGATAAATGACAGGCTGACACAAAGGCAGAAACAGACTTAAATTCAAGATATTATAACGTTCTCTTTGCTCTTTTTTATTATCCATCTATTTAAGCATAAACCCAACTCCTTAACAGAGATAACATACTGTAGCAGTCTAAAGTCTAAATAATTTTCATGTTTACAATATATAAGAAGAAAATGGGAATTGGAAAAAAGGCATCATGTGAAATCAGCTTATATACTGTAAATCCAAAATGTGAGAAAAAAAGCTCATTTAAATTCAAATTACACCAGCAGAATACACGTATATTTGGTTGTTGACACTCCTGTTGTGTACTCCTATTTGCATAGATCACATCAGACTATAAACTAAACGTGACCTGTTGGATCTGTAGTGAAACCGGAGGCTGTTTGCTGTCTCTGCTGAGGTTCAGTGTTTTCGGGTCTCCAGCGTGGCCTTTAGTCTAGGTAGTTAAGGACCTGCTGAGGGAATGAGGGGCTCGGCTGCCAGCACCATGTCTGTGAATAAATGACCTGTTACTGGAATTAGCAACCAACCTGAAGAGAGATGGCGGAGGAGGGTGGGGGTGAAGGCAAAGAGGGGTGAACCAGATTAAGGAATGGATGGAGAAAAAATTGATAATTTAATTCAATTCATATTAACTTTCTGTGCCTTTCCTTTTCTTGCTTTTTCCCAAGTTGCTTGATTCGGTTTCTTCTTTGTATTTTTGGACTTTTCTCTCTTTCTTTAGCTATCAGTGTTACATGCTATTGCTGTAAGAGGTCAGATGGTATTTCTTCCTGCTTCCTGTTTTCTCATCTCCCATGGTTAAGATCTACAAATTATAACATCAGGAGTACTTAATTCGAGGGACAGCTCTTCTTTCATGGGGCAGATTTTATTAGAAGCAAGAGACCTGGAAACGTAGTGTGCCAGACAGCTGAGGCAGTGTGTCTGTGTGTGTGTGTGTGTGTGTGAGAGAGAGAGAAAGAGAGAGATAGCAGTAAGGTGCACCTCCTTCACGATCACAAAAGCATTTGAA
>JAPQLA010224139.1:0-12156 GCA_029822935.1 Naso vlamingii
TCAGTGGTCTGGAAACATTTTGGCTTTGAATTGTCGGACGTCGAACAGAAAAAAATAGTGTGCAAACTATGTCACACCATCGTGTCTGCACCCCAGGGCAACACGACCAATTTGTTTAACCGTTTGAAGATCAATCATAAAGTGGTCTATGACGAAGTCATAAAGGAGCAAAAGACACAAAAAAGTGCGTCAACTTCAGCCAGCGCCACCACAGCACAGTCCTCTATTAAAGACACTCTTTACAATGCTACTGCATATCCCATCAGCTCCCGAAGACATCAAGAGATAATAATCGTGATTTCAATATCAATCAAAATAATCGTGATTATGATCTTGGCCATAATCACCCAGCCCTAGTCATCATGCTGTTTTTGTCTAAAAAATACTTTTTACCAATATTATTAGTGCAGTAGAACCAGAACAGCTGTGCATGCAGTGTGACTGTGATTAATGCACATGCATGCAAGCACGGCCTGGCGTCAAGTTCACACAGGGCCTCACTTCCCTCTTGCGATGGCGCTGAGTGGTAGGAAGACCAGACAGGAGCACAGGAACAGATTGTGGTTACATTTCACATTCAAATGTCTTTGATTTCTAACCTTGCAAGGCAAGAAATTAAATTCATATGTTACTGCTCAGAAAGTGCAGTGTACTTGTAATTGACTATTGACCAACCAAATTTAATAACTGTTGCTACACCTGTCAGGCTTTTATGGGCTGTAATCTTTATTATTGTTATTATTATTTTATTATTATGCATATGAGGGTTTTTTTTTGTTTGTTTGTTTGTTTTTTTATCATTGATGCTTGAATTGTTTTTCTGGATTCTATGGAAATGATCATAGTAGAGTTGTAGTCGTATTTTAGATGGAAATTAAAGAATACTGCATGGACAGCAAGACTCGGTCTTGCCCTGCTTTGGATTTGGTCTTGTCTCAGTCTCGGCACACTCTTGTCTTGGTCAAGTCTTGGTCTTGGTTGGTGTGGTCTTAATCACAACACTAGTATCAGTTCGACTCAAGCCGGCTGATGGTGTCGCCTGCAACTCAGCTTGTCAAGTCGCCAGAGGCCAGTTTTAGAACATAAGGCACGTCAATTGTTTAACGGCCAATCAGCTCTAAGCAACAACATTTGTTGCATAGAGCAGCTAATAGGAACACATGCTCTCTGAAATGCTGTGATTGGCAGAAAATACCCCGTGACAGTCTCAATACAGAGCCAAGGAGAGGTGCAGAAGTCTAGTGTTCTTTTAGGGTGCACTCACACAAGGCAAACTGTACCGTGCCTGAGCACGTTTGACCCATAAAGTCCAATTTGTTTGAGTAGTGTGAGTGTTCCATTCCGTGTTCAAACACTGCACACCTGGCAAGGTTGGAAGAGGTGGACTTCAGTACGGTACGGATGCACGTGCATGAGCACAAGCATGGAGGGCAGACATCATTGTGACTGTTTGTGGAGGATTCGCCTGAAATTCAGGCAGACAACAGCATACAATGTCTTCATAAAAAGCAGTGGAAAAATCTGCGACTGTCTTGTAGATCGCAGGAAACAAGGGAACAATTTAAAAATGTCATTAAAAGATGAAAAAAATGCAGGTAAAAATACGGGTCACGCTCTGTAGATCAGATAGCTCGAGCGTGCTCGGGCGCAGTTAGACTGGAGCAATGTGAGCGAGTGGGGGAGGGGGTGGGGGGACATTCATGCTTCGGCACATACGGGACAACCGGGCCAAGTGTGAATGCGCCCTTAGACCACGTGAATTGCAAGATGCTGAAAGGTTACTATGGGAATTTCTGCACAATGACACGTGACAAATTGCCTATCTCAACTTTAACTTTAATAGCTGACTACAACCTTTGGTGACTGGTCAGCAAATGAAGCAGCAAAGTGAAGAAATAAAACATTTACACCACATGAGAATATTCTGATGAGTCTTCAAGGTCGAAGGTGAAATTGGCTTCAGTTTAAAATTTCAGCTTTGATCAATCAAAAAAAAAAAAAAAAAAAAAGTATTTGCTTTGTTAATACACCATCACACGCTCAGCATTACTTACAGGACTCATGAATGTTTGTACATACCAATGAGCTTGTTTGCAGGCATGTTAGCTGTGTGTGTACGGCTGCAAGAATTATGTGTCATGGTGGCAGGTCGGGCTTTCAGGTGCAAAATGCTCAGTTCAACTCATATATACAGACACACACACACACCAAAGTTGGTTTTAAGCTGCCATGTGAAATGTCAGTTGTTTGTGTTTGAACTCAATTTAGCCAAACAGTAATTTACTTTCTGCTGAGAGAGGGGGCAGAGGCTACAGGAGAGAGCGGTGAGAGAGGCGAGAGGCATGACAGATTTGTTTTATTACGTGGACTTTTATGCTTTTATTCATTTGGCTTTTAAACAGACAAACGGTTGATATGACATTTTAGGCAATGCAGCACACTAACTCAACTGAAACGTAAATGTAGATAGAGGTGGAAACCGGTGACGCATTAAGTAGAAAAAATGAATCAATCAAGAGGAGAGCGGGTGAAAGTTCGATAGAGAAATGAAATTGGGATCAAGAGGTTAAAACACGAGACTGTGCACTGCATCTGAGAAAAGAGAAAGACGGGGAGATGAATGGCGAGTTGAAGTGAGGTGAATTAGGAAAGAGGAAGGTCAGGAATGAAAATAACTGTGATTATGAACATTTTTGGATCAAAATGACACTCCTATCAGCATTTCAGGCTATATTCACCTCCTGTCAGTTTCACATCTGCTGGAGAGAACTGCTCTCATAATGATAACGTCACGACTCAGCCTCAGCAGTCAGATGGATCATTAGACTGACTCTCTACATCAGGGTCCTCAGCTGCTTTTGTCCAGGGGCCAGATTCTTTCTGAGACACTATGGGGGGTTGGACCTGCGTGGCCTCTGTTCATTTCCCGTAGCCGTGTGATTGTTGCTCTCGAGTGCAACACCTTTACCACTGAGTTGATGAACTTTAGTCTGTCGCCTTGGCTCATTGCGTCATCCTAGAAACCAGAGAAAAACAGTTACTCGAACCCATTTTTTCTGTCTCCATTAGAGCTCTGTGGTTCTTTCATTAAAGACACAAAACATTTCCTTAAATTTCAGGATGACAAGAAAAAGTTTTCGGCGAAATGACATTTTTTTGCCATCTAAACCGTGATATAATCTGCCTGAGCCAATTATTTTATTATGAGGGTTTTGGCCTGTCATCATTGTGTCACGGGGTGTGGAAGGACCCAAATGCAGCATAGTCTCTCAGATTCAGTTTTTAATGACCTTTATTGTAATTCAAAGCAGGTCTAATTGTGCACAGGTGGAAATCAACAGGTTGCAGGTAAGTGTAAACAATAGTAAGTCCAAGGGCTCAGGTGAGCTCACGTCCACAGGATACAGTTCAGTAAGGACGTGTGAGCAGGTGAGTGAAACTTGAATGCAACAGTTCAGAGTCCAATGGAGTTTTCAGTAAACAGGGAGCAGGCAGGCAGGTAGGTGTTTGAGGTAAGTTGTTAACACTTACAGCTGTGAGCAGGAGGCTAAGGCACTGTTGGGGAACAGGCTTGGCTCGGGGTCAATGTGGAAGCAGAGTCAGTAACAGACTGGCAATCAGTGGAGCAGACAAATCCAGGGGAAGCAGGCAGACGGTTTGTCGTGGACAGGCAAATGATCAATGAACCAGCAGGACAGGGGGAGCCAGAGGCACTCACACAGTTAAAGATGTTTCTCTCAGCAGGAGGCTCTGAAGATGGCTGATAGATAGGCAGTCCCTCTCTTGAGTAAGCCAGAGTGGTGAAGCACCACACAGCCAAAAGCAGACGAGAACCAGGAAACGCACAGGCAAAACTCGTGGTCAAAGACAGAAGGCTGTTGCATTTACCGGGGCAGAGACAAAGAGAGGTGGTCAGAGGCAAGCCGAGTCGAGACCAGGAAGTCAGTCCACAGATGAGTGCTGGAAGGTCAGGCATAATGCAAAGACAGTCTGGCAATGAGTGAGAGAACTGGTGCTGCTTATATACTGGCTGGGTAACGAGGTCCAGCTTGGAGCTACAGGTGGGAATGATTACTGCTGATGAGGAGTGGCAAGGCGGAGAGAGCCAGCAGCAGAAGAGCAGCAGAGCAGACTGTGACATATTGCCAAATTTTATATTTTATTCACTAATATATGAAGGAGAAAAAAGAGAAGTTCAGTTTTTTGCACATTAAACCTTATAGTAAGGATATTTCCGATCATATACGATGTTCTACAACATTATTTTGACGAATGGTGCGGCTGTGAGAGCTGGCGCTCGTTGCTGACATCACCACTAGCTGAAAACAATGCAGGGAAAGGGGCATTTCAAGTGCTTTGACAATCAGTTAAAAAAGGTCATTTCAAAAGATAAGACAGTCGCCAAATGTTTTGTAGTGTCCTCTTATGTACAACGCTAAAAATAAAAATAAAAAAAATTAAACAACAGCTAATAACCTGGAAAAGGCTGTTTGTCTCCCGAAGCAGCTGAAAAAGCTGTTTTTGGATTAAAAGCTGTTTTAACTTTGCGTTTTGGTGTCGGCACATCACGAGGACACATTCAGTGACTGTCTCATCTTTAAAAACAACCTTTTTGACAGATTGTCAAAACATCTGAAATGCCCCTTAGCCTCTGTTGTTTTTAGTCATTTTTAGCTAGCGCTGATGTCAGCAAGCAGCTCCACCTCTCAGGACTGCGTCAGTTGTCATAAAAATGCTTTAGAACACTGTATGTAATTGCAAACATCCTTATAATGAGGCTTAATGTGCAAAAAAACAAACTTCTCCCTTAAATGCGCTTTCACCTACTTCCACAAAGGCCTCAGAATGGGGCAATATTGTAGAGAGGAAACTTACCTGTATGCTGGGGCGTGCAGGTAACTCACATAAACTTTACTGCAGACTTGCAGTCTAACGATTCATTGCCAGGTCTCTGAAGAAGACTCGTTAGAAACATTAGTCTGCAGGTCTACAAGAAAGTTCTTGCTGGTTGTCTTTGTGCTCCAAAGACAACTGATTTAGTCTTGGAAGCTTTTCCTCTCTAATATTAATCAATTTACTCATTATGGAGGTATGTAAGAGTCACAAAGGAGAAGTTGGCACAATATATATATTTTTGCTTTGCTGATGTCACCATTAGCTGAAAACAACAGAGGAGCATGTGCACTCAGACAATCCATAAGATGTGAACCTTGCTAAATGTTTAGTTCTCTTACGTGCTGACACAAAAACACGATGCTAAACATGGATGTATTACTCGGAAACGGTTGTTTTTTCATGAAGCAGCTGAAAGAGCCACTTTTGGGTTATATATCCATGGTTAGCTTCGAGTTTTAGTGTCGGTACATGAGAGGACACCACTAAATATTCAACAACTTTCACCTCTTGTAAAACGCGCATTGATTTTTTTGATGGATTGTCTGGGTGCATATGCTCCTCTGTTGTTTTCAGCTAGCAGTGATGTCAGCAATGAGCTCCAGCCGTAAGGTGTAGAACATTGTATATGATCATGGATATCCTCATTATACGGCTTAATGTGGAAAAAACAAACTTATCCCTTAAAAGAAGTCACTTGAAGGTGTCACTACACAATGCAAAAGAAGCCAACATAAAATCATATTAATTTCTCTATTTTCTACTTATTCATTATGTAAATCACAAAGCCGAGCGCACATTTCTAAGGAAGAGCCATTAACTGGAAGAAGCTGCAGTTACTAAATCATATAAATATTAAAACAATACACACTTGTTTTTTAACGTTTAAAATATGATCCCACAGTGCTTCTAGCAGCATGTGCATGCGTACAGCAGCGACTATAGCCCAATAAATTGTTATGGTCCATTTGTTTGCTGGCAAAGTTTCAGAGGCATTTCTGAACAGCTTGGCATGTCAGAAAGAGGCCTGCATTATGTTATATGATATTGGCAGGGTTCTGTGTGGACTGAGGACGGAATAAATATGATGGCACAGAGAGAATGAGCTTGCCAGCCTGGTAAATGGCTTTCAAGACTGGTTTCCCAGGAGTCATCACAGCACACAGATTCCAACGAAACAGTTGCATAAATTGGAAAGGATGTGCAGGTATTCCACTTAAGGCAGTGTGCACATCAGAGACAACGTTCCTGGATGTATCAGCTGGTTGGCCAGCATCTATGCATGATGCCCAGGGGCCCATTATATGGCCACCTCCAGGATGTAATGGGAAGTGACTGCCACCTGCTCAGAGACTCTGCATACTCACTCAGCGCATCTCTCATCAGACACCACACAGAGAGAACAGGCACTTCTTCCACAGGCAAAAGAATTCAACACACTCCACAGCACAACCAGCACTGTGACTAAAAGGGCGTTTGAACTACTAAAGAAGAGACGGAGAAGACTGAAGCATCTGCCTGTTGAAGACCTGGATTCATCCCCTCCAATCCCTCTCTTGTAAAAGGTTTGTACATAAATGTGGCGTTTCACTCACAGAGAAATTAAGTCTCTAAACATAATCCAGGCAGCAATAATCACCACAACAAAACAGGAATTAGTTTGACACTGCAAAATTTGGTATCGTTCTGATACCAATACAGGGCCAGTAACGACGATACTGATACTGATACTTTTTACTTCTAAAAGCTGCTAATGTAATGTGGGAGGAAGCAGTATGTCATGATTTATGAGGTGAATGAATCATCAATATACTAAATCTGGATCTAAATGATTTTGTGGTTTTTACTGTTAACTGTGTGAATGTTAAAACCTAGGACAGATTTTAAACACAGTTTTTAGGCAAATAAAAAATATTTTTTTAGTCACGTGACGTCACGACAGCAAAACAAAGCAGAGCGGGGGGGGGGGGGAGCAAAGTGTCCATGAAAGATGTAATGCACAGACATGTCTAGTGCTCGGTAAAATGGGAGCACATACTGATCGGAGAGAAACTGAAACTAAAGTATTGATCCCATCGCGCTAATATCAATCCGATAACGATACTCAACATTGGTATCGATACTATTGATATTTGGATCGATCCCACCACCCCTAACAGGAATTCACATTAGCTGTGTACCGAAGGTTTCCTGTTCACATCCCCACCCTGCTGACACACCTGCGTCTCATGATCCCATCAGCCCTTTCATGTACACTAACAGTTCACACATCCTTTACCACTTTATTATGTTGTCGGTGTTATGCCTAAAATCTAAAAAGTTTGTCTGTATCTCTACTCATTTGAACATCGATGTCACAAAATCTTTTTTATGTGACTTGTTTCACTCTGCATTAGGGATAGAAATTGGTGAGACTTTATAGATATTAATGCTGTTACCAATTCTGCTATCAGTCCGATTCTTTATCAATTCCTGAAATTTTCTGTGTGGTACAAAGTCGGCCTTCACAGGTTTTCAGAGTCACCACAGATCTGAACACTGTGAACTTCCTGCCTAACATTTAAGCATGTTACATCAAAATGCTACTTAAAGGATATAACTTGGAAAATTACATAAACTGATAAAACACACAATTCTTCTTTAGAATAATAAGCATGTCAAGTAGTAGCACTCATGAGTCAAACACATCGCATCCCAGGAATTTTATACCGTGTTGCATCAAAACATGTTGCTGGTTTTATACTACAGAAGCTGAGGGCAGCCGTGGTTGCTACCATTTTTTTTCTCTCTGTTATCCCAGGATTCTGAAAAAACATCATTTCATCATCATGGGACACCTTGATGATAAGCTCGTTTTCCTGTGATATCAGGATAAATTAATGCGTTATCACACAATAACAAGGCTTGTTTTTACCTGATAATGGGATAAAAATGCCTGTTGTTTCCTTTTTTCTAATAACTTTTATCAGAGATCAGGAGCTCCATCAGCGCCAGCATGCAGATGGTTCTTGACACCTGTATGTAGGCTTGCTGAAAATTTTACATAACAGAGTATCTATTGATCAACACATCAGACTGTACTTCAATCAAGGTCTAACGCAGGCAGAAACTGCACTGTGTCTTTCTGTTAGAGAAAACATTCAGATCAGCACTCTGAGGACGAGGCCGCCTGAAGCTCCACAGACGATCACACTTCAGTGATGCTGCTGGCAGTGATCTTGACGGCCAAATCTTTGTGATCATGAACCACAAACTTGCTTTCCATCACATGATGAAAGCTCACCTGATAAATTATCCCGTTATCACGGGAGAATGAGCCGTAAAAATGCAGCCATACTTCAAGTTAAACCTGAAATAATAATCACGTAAAGATTGTTTCACCTCGAGCAAATTACAGTCCAAAATTTACAGTCCACACTGTTTGTCTGGTGATCTTGGTCGTGCAACCCAGGAACACAACAGCTGTTCTGAGAGCAGTTTGTGCCTTTCATGTTATCATTATTTAATTGAGGCTTATTGCAATTGTGTTGCTCATTTTGGCAAACCAGGACGGACATCTGGAATAAATGGAATTACACAGAGACACAAACAGACGATGCATTTACTGACAGCGCATCCTGTTCTCTCCACAGTCCCATTATGTGCCCCCAGGTACAACATATTACGCAAATAGCTTTGCATTAATAAGAAAGCATTCTCCATCCTATTCTTTATATTTTCTTTTATTAGTGGATCATTTTCACTTTATATAATGTGACAAGAGGGGCAAATAATGAACTTAGTGTCACATTTTAAAAACGCTATTCTTTTTTTAAAAAACTTTTATTTCAGACCAAAATAACTATTTTAATTATGATGACCAGTTTTCACCAAAGATTCATGACCGGACCAAATGGTTGCAGGGAAAGTTGCAGTGATGTAAACTGGTCGCTCTCAGCTCGACTCAAGACAGCCGAGGGTGCCGCCTGCAATTTAGCCTGTCAAGCAGCCAGAAGCCAGTTTTAGAACAGAAGACATGTCACTTTTTTCAACAGCCCATCAGCTTGTAGTGACGTCACCTGTCACTAAGAAGGGTGACATTGTCATAACAAGTTGTCCTGGTGAGATGCTGTCTCAATAGTTGGTGTTTATTCCTGCTTATTAGGAATGACATCAACTTTTCTAAACGCAGAGGTGGGAAATAACGCATTACATTTATTTGACATTTAATGCAACAAATTTTTTACTCTTACTTCAGTATATTTGTTACTACTTCTTTAAACACTACTTGTCCTCCCTTACATTGGGCTATTTTCCGCTCATTACTTTTATTTTTACCAATTTTTTGTTCAGAGACTTACGCCAAAGGCTTCATAAAATACAGCTCAGCGTTCATGTTGCAACCTTCCACCTGAGGTGTGAGCACTATTAAGCACTGTTGTCGCTGATGTAGCAACAAAAGTCACTTGCTTTGTGCTGCTCAGAGAGGGAGAGAGAGAGAAGCATGGACACAACAGCAACAAGAAAGCCTGTGAATCAGAGAAATAAAATGCTACTGTTAATGTTTAGTTAATAAACCACTAGACCCCACTGACTCCCACTGCTATGTGTGAGCTGGTGTGTGAATTAAGCTCCTGCCTGAGGGCCATTTGGCAGGTCAGGAGGGCTTCCGGTGCTCCTGATGGCCAGTTCTGCCTTGCCACGGTTCCTGGGGCAGAGATATAGGCAGTGCAGGTAGTGCAATTGCTCTGGGGCCCGCATGATTGTCAGGGCCCAAGTGCTGTAGTCTGCAAGTATATGTCCAAGACTTGCTTGAAGAAAGTTAAGAAATTCAGACGAACATGCACTTCATTGCAGCCTATATAATGTTGACATGAAGTTTGATATATAATCCTCTACATATGCATGTCTACTTTCATCATGGTTTCATTGATTTTATTGAAAACAAGTCAATAATATGAATAATACGATGGACTTACTTTACACATAGAATGCCATAAAAACTATGAATGACTATCAAAAATGATTCGAAAGAACAAGATTTCTTATTTTCTTTGGTATTCGTGCAATATCCACATGCAACAATGATTGCTGGGTAATTTGTACATGTTGTTGGCCAATCTTAAGTCTTTATTTGATTTGTCTTGATTTCATGCAACAATGCAACAAGTCCCCGTAACAAACAAGACTGACAAGTGAAAACAGCAGTCACGCCGATGCCATACAAGCACAAAAGTGGTTTCAAGAAAAGACAGAAGCGAAGGGAGCAGGAGGAGAAAGTGGCAAAGCTCCCTAAATTGGATACATTTGGGTTTTTTACAAACAGTCGCCAGCCTGCAGACAGGCTCCCTTCTAGCATGCCTCTGCATGCCTCAGCTGCCTGGCACGCAGCAGGCCTATTTCCCATTCAAATAGGTGAGTACAAGTGCTTTGTAAAGGAGTTTGGATGTATCTGAGCTGCTGTGCCCTTGTTCAAAAGGTTGTTACCATTTCAGAGTCAGGTTGCAGCTGGGCATCTGTTTTACTGTGTGTGTGTGTTTTTATGGGTAAACTGTGTGCATGCTGATTGAGGCGGTCAGTTTTGGGGACATGGCGATGTTTGCTGACAAGTATTGCTGCTCTTGTTTCTCTGTCTTGTTAAAATCTCTTGCCTCTATGCTGAAGAGGATAGCGGTTGCCCTGATTTGTGAAGCAATTGTACTAAAAATACCAGAAAAATTTCAGCACCACAGTGAGGGATGGCGCCCCTGCACTCAGGTGCTTGTTGATACGTTTCAGAATTTTGACTGTCACAGCACTCTCCGTGGTTCTGATAACTTCCTCTTAGACTTGCTGTACTTTGCATATAAAATAGTTTAGGTAGCATCCAATTATAGTTTAAGTATCCAAATCCAACACATGGTTGGTACTTTATATATACTTTATATATACGCTTAATTTTGTGTGCATATCTAAGTGTGTGCGTGTGTGCTTTGTACCTGATCAGCCCAAGGGCCCGTCATGATAGCCTGCGCTGGGGTCCATCGTAACTAACTTCGGCCACTGCATGGTACCTGCACACCTGTGACTGGGCCAGATATTTGGCATGGTAGAAATCCACTGACACTCTGCCAGCTGTTGGTGAGCTCTTTATTGCTTTCTTAAACAGTTCACACATGCCAACCATCATTCATGCAAGCACGCTCTGGTCAGGGGCTTTTTACCTACGATTTCCATAAACTGTCGTTGACAGCAAGATCAGAGCTAAAATCCTGTAGTCTGAGCTGGGCCTCGGTAAATGACGGATACACACAGCACACCGCGACTACTGAGGCATGTTTGAATTACAGACCCCCAAAGTTTGAGGATTTATTATCCTACATATTGTCCCCTATTGTGTTTCTTGTGACTGAATTTGCCTTAATTTGTGTTATTTTGTAAAGACTTAATTTATTATTACTCTAGTTAAAAGGATATTTATTGTTTGGCAATATCTGAATTTGCACATTGCTATTTTATGTTTTGTCTATTCAGTTATATTCATGCTCCTATTATTGAGACAATAAATTAGAAGTTACTTGGTACTTGAGTAGATTGTTCACAAGTACTTTTAGACTCAAGTAATTATTTTGATAACTACTTTTTACTTCTACTCGAGTCATGTTATTCTAAAGTAACAGTACTTTTACTTGAGTACATTTTTAGGCTACCCACCTCTGTTTAAATGTTGGAACTGCTCCGGGAATAAACAAGAGAAATTTACAAAAGAGGGGCGTTCTCTTGTTTCATGCTGCGGGCATAAATTGTGTAATCGCCCTGTATTTTTACGTTTTTGTGCATTTCTTCAAAACTGCGACTGCAGCCAGTATTTCACTATCAGTGTGTTAGTTGCTGTTGTTACAGCGCAGTGCAGAGAGTCGTTGCTATGGAAACAATACAATGTCTCATCTTGGTACAGCGATGTAAACTGAAAGATTTTAGTATCTTGCACACCAGCCATTGCAAGTAGCTGCAAGTCTCAGCTCGTCTCATCGAGGATCTTTGATGTAAACTGGCCGTGAAACAATCAACAGCTTGTCCGCAGTCATTCTCGTCATCATAGTCCCTTGAGTTTCGCCTAGTGATGAGATTTACAACAACTAATAGAGCCTAAATGAGACCTATGGACCTGAAAACCTTCCTCCTAAAAAATGTTGGCAGTTTTCTCTCGTTTTTATTGGCAAGTGAAAAAAAAAAAAAAAAAGAGGTGGCGAGGTAATTTTTCCATCTGTTTGACCTTTTCTTCACCCTCCTCTTCAACATTTT